>BQNB010115970.1:0-21451 GCA_026074375.1 Tanacetum coccineum
TCTTTCCAAAAACTAGTAGATTGACCATCCCCAATACGTTTAGAGCAATACGACAAGAAATCAAATCCAGATGACTTAAGCACTTGAAGTCTCATTTGGTAAGTGTGGTTAAAGTTTTATAAACTTTGATTATTAGAAATAAAAATGAGTATTTGTTGAAGCGTAGATTTATTTTGGTGGTTCTGAAAATGTATAAATGTATTTATTTTGCAAAACGTAACCAATTTATGTAATCGATAAAAATAAATACAAAAAAGTTAATTATTACTTTCGTAAAATAATATAACGCTTTCTTGATGAAAACCTTAATTTGTTTGGTGTTCGTTTACGTTTAATGTAAAAAAAATAGTGAAATAATGACGAAATAAATGACGTCATAAAATGACCTGAAAACACGAATTGTTACAAAAGTTCCCATGCTCAAACCTGGTGAGTATGAGATATGGAGAATGAGGATTGGACAATATATCCAGATGATAGACTATGCACTGTGAGAAGTCATATAGAATGGTGCAACCTTGCTAAAAACAAAAATTATGGAATTAGTTATGACATAGATGCCTATTACAACTGCAGAAAAAAAGGCTCAGAGAAGATTAGAGGTGAAAGCTAGAAGTACTTTAATGATGGGCATTCCTAATGAACATCAGTTAAAGTTTAAATGTATAAAAGATGCTAAGAAGTTGCTGGAAGCTGCTGAAAAGAGATTTGGTAGGAATACAACTACAAGAAAGACTCAAAGGAATCTCTTAAAGCAGCAATATGAAAACTTCACTGCTTCAAGTTCAGAGATGCTTGATCAAACTTTTGATAGGCTTCAAAAGCTTGTGAGGTCATTTGGGAGCTTTGGAATTTGGGAAAAAAGAAGGTTGTTTTCATAAGAAATGTTAATCAAAAGTTATAAGAAGTCTGTCACCTGAGTGGAACACACAAGATGTTGTGTGGAGAATAAAGTTAATTTTGGATTACAATAAGGCCCATGGATGATCTCTACAACAACCTCAAGGTGTATGAACCAAAAGTTAAAGGGATGTCTAGCTCAAGTTCAAGCACACAAAACACGACTTTTGTATCCTCTTCAAATAACAACACTAGAACACAAATGAAGGCAGTTAGTATTGGCTCATGAAGTTTCTACTAGCTAGCACACGGTTACTGGTGTTAACTCTACAATATTGGATAACTTAGGTGATGTCTATTGTGCATTCTTTTACTAGTCCAACCAATGAGTCCTTAACTTTTATATGATGACTTGCAACCAATCCATCCAATGACATGGACTAGATGATTAAAGAATGCAAATGGCCCATAGTTGAATATGATGGGAAAAAAGGTTTTTAAAGAATACAGGAAGGAAGCTTACTATTAATAGCAATGAGACTTATTGGTTTGTTATGTCCAAAGTGGAGCTTCAACCAAACTGTCCACAAAGAGGGGAACATTGCTAGGGAGTACAGAGCTCCAAGAAATCAAGACAATAAGAACAAGGAAAGCTCAAGAAGGAGTGTGCCTGTGGAAACATCTACTTTCACGGATTTGGTGTCATGTGATGGTCTTGGTGGATATGACTGGAGTGATCAGGCAGAGGAATGGCCTAATTATGCACTCATGGCTTTCTCATCTTTAAGTCCTGACTCAAAGGTATCCAATGATTCTATTTGTTCAAAATCTTGTTTAGAAACTGTTGAACTTCTTAAATCTCAAAATGATCAACTATTAAAAGATATAAAGGAATCTGAGTTAATGGTTATAGGTTATAAGACAGGTTTAGAGTCAGTGGAAGAAAAACTTGAAGTTTATAAAGCAAATGAGTCTATTTATTTATAAGATATTAAGGGCTTAAAATTTGAAATTCATATAGGAGAAATAACTATTAGAGAGCTTAGGAAGAAACTTGAAATAGTTCAAAAAAAAGGATAGCATTCAACTTAATGTAGATAAATTTGAACATGCATCTAAAAGTTTAACCAAGCTCATAGAGTGTGAGATAGTTGACAATTGTAAGAAATGTTTAGACTATGAAAATTATAATGCAGTTCCACCTCTCTATATAGGAAATTTCATGCCTCCAACACCTGACTTGTCTTTTACTGGTTTATATGAGTTTGTTAATGGGCATGTAGCTGAGGTCTGCAATGGTCCCTAAACAAGTTTGTAAAAGTGATTATGTAAGTCAGTTGTATAGTGTGGAATTGGTTTGAGCATGTTGGTTGCCTGAATTGTTTAAAGGGGTGTTTGAGAGAAGATATTAAAGCCAATTTCTCAGCATTTTCTATTATGTCTTGAAAAGATATGATTAGTAAAAGTTTGCAGAGCATTATAATGGGCGAGGACCGTATATCTTAAAGTTTTTCTGGGTATTTATCCTCATTGATCCTTATAGGCTTATTAGTTGGCCTTAGTAGGGACTGATCCTATATTTGGGTCAGTTTGGTGTTTTCTCAAGTAAACTGTGCCAATAATGAGGCTTCTCTCAGTGTGAAGTTAAATGATCTGGCTCTCGGGTGGGAGTCATGTTGTTTTGGAATTAAAGAGTAATGAAAGATGATATTTCTTGGTCCTTTCAATGCACTGTCAAAGGAGGTTAAGAAGGTTATAACCGAGGGTGAGTGTTTCTTAGCTAGTGATGCTTGTACCTCTTTTCTTCTTAAATCAATTAGTGAGGTTGAATTGCTAGTTGGTTTTTAGGAGTAAAAGTGCAGGAAATGTAGCTAGTTGAGAAGAGCTCCTCAATATTGTGAATGAGTGCTATATCTTTTATGATGACGCCTACTTCATGATTGCATAGGCTATTGTGGATGGTGGTTGAATGATCCGTGTGAATCATGAAATAGGAAATGTAGTCACAAGGATATGGTTTTTTGGTGAATATAGATGAGCGTTAGATCAACTGTTGCTATCTGATCTGGTTTATCTAGTGATTGGAATTTATCAGAGATCTTTTTTGTGTCATCCGAGAAAAAGGATGGAATGTCTGAGTTCTTTATTATATGTGTATCCGAGATTTTTATATGTTGTCTTGTTAATATGTTTCAGGACTCTATTAAGGAAATTAGGCGTGTCTATTTTCTTTTCTTATTCTTGATGTATTCTTTTATAATTAATACAAAGTTCACTTTTCAGAAAAGAAAAAAAAAAACCATGTTCTTTACTGCTTTACAAGTGGTATGTGACTACTATGTCAATTATGTTTGACGATATATCAACTTGTATCATGTGTGTGCCTTAAACATCGGATGCTCATTTGTCATTTGTTCATTTACGAGTCACTTAAGTCAACCGTCTCAACTTGTGTCACGTGTGTGCCTACTTGAAGGTTTGATAATTTTTCCTTGTATCATTCTACAAAGTAAGATCCAAATTAAAAACAAAAAGATAAGAGAAAAAAAAAACATTGTTTAAGGCTATGATTTACTTTATAATCACACTATATAATTTATTTTCACATTATGTGTCACTTAACAAAAATTAGTGACGGACGCAAACATTGGCTTTAGAGTGTGCAATTACAAAAAAGAAAAGAAAAAATGCACTTAATGTTAAACTTTCAAGATTCATGAAATAAAAATGCTTCTCTATTATGTTTGGACATACTACTACGTAAATGTTAAAAAATAGGACTTAGATTATTGAGTCAGTTCTCACTACCAAGTATGGATTGATCGAAAAGTATGGATTGATCGAAAAGTCCGTGGTGTAACTCATTTCATATTTGAAACGATTAAAAGTTATAACCCACAATTACATAACTTATTGAATCATTTCAGCAAATATAGTTTCGGTTAAAAAAAAAACCATCTGTCGATGTATATTTTAGTTCATGTGTGCGAGGAAAAGAAAATGGAATGGTCAAATAAATTGATGAATGGTTTGTTGAAGCAAGGGTCAAACGGTACAGGTTGTCCACTTGGAATTGTGAAGGGTCACCATATTATGTCATAACCTTTTTCATTTCTTTAAACTCAATGTATAACCTCATTATATAACGCGATCTGAACCAACAACCTTGTTTCTAGCACTATCTTATGGTATCATTGAATTACAACCCTTGTGGTTATTGTTAGACAATGAAACTCCGTTTTTTTTAACGGCGAGTTAGTACAGTTACTAAGTTAGTTATTCGATTCCACAGTACTTACGCAGAAGGTAGTCCCTCCCAGCCTCGAATAATAATTAGTGATTCGATTCCACAGTACATACCCAGAAGGTAGTCTCTGCCAGTCTCGAATCGACGCATCTATGGGGCAGAACCCTACAGATTCTCATCTTGAAGGAAAACCCTTACGGAGAGACTCGAACTTGAGACCTCTTGCATGTGGTAACAACCTCCCCAAGGGCACCTTTGGTGGCTAACTGAGCTAGCCCAGTTGGTTAGACAATGAAACTCCGTAGGTTCAACTTTATTTGCATGTAGTGGACCAGATTAGCTATTTAATATTGATGCACTAACAAGAACAATGAATTATGAGCCAATTGTTGCAGGTACACAGTCTAATGGTTTTGCAGGTACAAAAGCAAGTGATAATATAGTTCAAGCTAGATAGAGACATAAACCTGTCAAGGATTAGATTTTGCTACCATTATAGACTGTTGATCCACCATATTCTCAAGATCCAAATAGTTCTTATGATGATGGATCCAAACCTTCAAGTGATGATGGAAAGAAGGTTGATAAAGATCCAAGAAAAGAAAGTGAATGTAATAATCAAGAGAAGGAAGATAATGTTAACAGCAATAACAATGTTAATTCTACTGGCACAAATGAGGTTAATGTTGTTGGTGTGAAAATAGGCATTGAACTTCCAAGATTTAATACAATATGCCTGCTTTGGAAGATTATATCATATTTGACTTCTCAAGAGATGATGAAGATGATGGTGTAGTGGCTGACATGAACAATTCAAATACTACAATAAGTCAGTCCTATTCCAACTACAAGAATTCATAAAGATCATCCTCTTGATCAAGTGATTAGAGATTTGCAATCAGCTACACAAACAAGAAAGATGTCAAAGAATTTGGAGGAACATGGGTTTGTTAGTACTATTCAACAAAGAACAAACCATAAAGACCTTCAAAACTGCTTGTTTGCTTGCTTTTTATCACAGGAAGAACCCAAAAAGGTAATTCATACATTGAACGATCCAAGCTGGATAGATGCTATGTAGGAGAGTTCTACAATTCGAGTACAGAGTTGGATTTAGTGGTTTTTACAAATGGAAAAAGGGTTAAAGATTAAATGGGTTTTCAGGAATAAAAAGGATGAAAGGGGAATTGTGATAAGAAATAAAGCAAGATTGGTTTTTGGGGGGGATCAAGGGGTTACACACCAAGAGAAGGGATTGACTATGATGAAGTCTTTGCCTGTTGCAAGAATTGAAGCAATTAGGCTATTTTTAGCTTATGCTTCATTTAAAGATTTTATGGTGTATCAAATGGATGTAAAAAGTGCTTTTCTCTATAAGAAGATTGAAGAAGAGGTGTATGTATGTCAACCACCAGGATTTGAAGATCCAGACTTTCCTGATAGAGTATACAAGGTTGAAAAAGCACTGTATGGACTACATCAAGCTCCTAGAGCTTGGTATGAAACCTTGTCAACATATCTGTTGGACAATGGGTTTCAAAGAGGGAAAATTGACAAGACCTTATTCATCAAAAGGAACAAAGGTGATATTTTGCTGGTCCAAGTTTATGTGGATGATATCATCTTTGGTTCAACAAAAAAGGAGCTATGCATTGCATTTGAGAAGTTAATGCATGAGAAATTTCAAATGAGTTCTATGGGAGAACTTACATTCTTCTTGGGATTACAAGTGCAGCAGAAGAAGGATGGCATATTTATTAGTCAAGATAAATATGTTGTAGAAATTTTAAAGAAATTTGGGTTTACAGAAGTCAAGACTACAAGCACACCAATGGAAACTCAAAATCCTCTGCTCAAGGATGAAAATGGTAAAGAAGTGGATGTTCATATGTATAGGTCAATGATTGGTTCATTGATGTATCTTACATCTTCAAGACCTGACATCATGTTTGCAGTGTGTACTATGCTAATACCAACGTCAATCCAAGGTTTTCACATCTTCTGCGTGAAAAGGATTTTTAGGTTACTTTAATGGTCAACCAAAATTTGGCACTTTGGTATCTATAAGTCTCTCTTTTGATTTGGTAGCATACACTAATAGTGATTATGCTGGAGCAAGCTTGGATAGGAAGTCTACAACAAGAGGTTGTCAATTCCTTAGATGTAGATTAATATCATGGCAGTGCAAGAAACAGACAGTGGTTGCAAATTCCACAACAAAAGCTGAGTATGTGGCTGCTTCAAGTTGTTATGGACAAGTGCTTTGGATTCAGAATCAACTACTTGATTATGGGTATAATTTTATGCATACCAAAATCTTTATTGACAATAACAGTACTATTTGCATAATTAAAAATCCTGTTTTTCATTAAAAAACAAAGCATATAGAGATCAGACATCATTTTATTAGAGATTGCAATGAAAAGAAATTGATTCAAATGGTCAAAATCCATACTGACAAGAATGTTGCAGATTTGCTTACAAAAGCTTTTGATGTAAGTAGATTTCAATATTTGATTGTTAGTATTGGAATGCTAAATCTTTAAAGTCTTTTATCTCTTTATGTTTTTGTAGAGTTTTGTATGAATTAGTACTGTTATTCATGTCATTAAAAGTTTCTGCTGTTAAGTATAATTAGTATTGCTGGTTATACTTAATACTGCTGAGTTTCTACTGTTAGTTATACTTAATACTGTTAGGTATAATTAATATTGTGATAATTGCTATGGCTTGTGTTTTCTTGGTTTTTGGACTAACATTTTGCAGGAAAAGCAAAGAAAAGTGTTAAATTGATGATGGAAAAGCTGTTTAGAATGGAATTGGAGTTAATGTTGGTGACTCAAAGTGAATGCTACTAGGCATAACTTACTACTCCTGGGTTACTACTGCTAGGTGAAAGTTAATGATGTTGAGGTATTTTCATAATCCTTTTGATTAAGGGTTGCAATCGATCCTTCTAATCAATTTTACTCTTTCAAATACTCTCAAACTACAAACCCTAACTCAATTTTATCATCCATTATCAAAACCCAACATAAATGACGACTCTAAAGTTTGCTGATACTTATAATATGGTCGTATTTTTGTCTAAACCCACAGAGAGTGATGGGTTTGAACAAATTGTGGATTTTTTAAATGCACACCCTATAAGGCATGCATTAACGATCAATCCTACTATATATTTCTTGCATTGAACAATTCTGGTCTACTGTCAAGGTCAAAACTATCAATGGGGAAGTATAGTTACATGCCCTAGTAGATGGAAAGAAGATAATTATCACTGAAGCATCTATTAGAAGAAGATCTCAAATTGCAGATGCGGAAGTGTTGATTGTTTAACAATTCTACCACTTCTTGAACAACTTACACTGTATGGGGTATGAGTTAATTTCACCAAAAAAACTAAATTTTTTAAACCATTCTTTTCCCCACAATGGAAATTTCTAATTCATAATATTCTACAGTGTCTAAGTCTAAAGATTACTGCCTGGAATGAGTTTAGTAGTACTATGGCATCTGCCATTATCTGTTTAGCTACAAACCAGAAATTTAACTTTTTAAAATTCATTTTTGAAAGTATGATTAGAAACTTAGATAATTTCTCTTGCAAATTTTTGATGTATCCAAGGTTTGTGCAAATATTTTTAGATCAACAACTTGATGGGATGCCAACTCATAAGAGAATTTATATTGCACCCTCTTACACTAAAAAGATTTTTCAAAATATGAGAAGGGTAGGCAAAGGTTTTTCTGGTAGAGTAACACCTTTATTTCAAATAATGGTGGTACAAAACCAATCACAATAGGGTGAAGGTTCAGCAATTCCAACTGATCCCCATCACACACCCACCTTTTATTAAACTTCTACTCAACCTCCAAAGACTCAACAACCTAGAAGCCTAAAAGAACAAGGACCAACTCAGTCCTCAGCCTAGTGATCCTATTGAAAATGTTGCAGATGAGGCTATCCATAAGGAGTTGGGTGACAGTTTGGTGAGGGCTGCCACTACTGCTTCTAGCTTAGAAGCAGAGTAGGACAATGGTAACATCAATAAGACCCAATCTGAGGCAACACCTAATGAATCTAGTTCTCTAGGAACTACTTCAGGTGGTGGTCCTAGGTGCTAAGAAACCATGGGGGATACTATTGCTCAAACTAGATTTGAGAATGTATCTAAACATTCCAATGATTCACTGCTCGCAAGAGGTAACATACTTCGAAGTGATGAGGATATACTTAAACTTGATGAATTGATGGCACTATGTACCACTTTACAAAATAGGGTTCTTGATTTGGAGAAGACAAAGACCACTCAACATAATGAAAATGCTAGTTTGAAAAGGAGGGTCAAGAAGCTTGAAAAGAAAAATAGGCCAAGAACTCAAAAGCTGAAGAGATTATACAAAGTTGGTTTGACTGCTAGGGTAGAATCCTCTGATAATGAAGAAAGTTTGGGTGAGGATGCATCCAAATAGGGGAGGATTGATGCTATTGATGTAGATGAAGAAATTACCCTGGTTAGTGTTCAAAATGTGGATGAAGAGATGTTTGATGTGAATGTTTTAGATGGTGAGGAAGTGTTTGTTGCAGAACAAGAAGTTGCTGCTAATAAGGAAAATGATGAAGGTAATGTAGTTAGTACTGCTGGTGATGCAACAACTGTTAGTGCTACTATAACAACTACTGTTACAATTACAACTGTTGATGATATTACTTTGGCTCAAGCACTTATGGAAATAAAAAGTACAAAACCTAAGGAGAAAAGGGTTGTTATACAAGAACTAGGTGAATCTACAACAACAATATCTTCACAACAATCACATGACAAAGGTAAAGGAATATTGATAGAACATGTGAAGCCTATGAAGAAGAAAGATCTAATCAGGCTTGATGAAGAAGCTGCTTTAAAGTTACAAGCTGAATTTGATAAAGAAGAAAGACTTGCAAGAGAGAAAGCTGAAAAAGAAAAAGAAGCCAATATTGCCTTGATTGAAACATAGGATGATATACAGGCAAAGATTGATGCTGATCATCAATTGGCTAAAAGATTGCAAGCACAAGAACAGAAGATTGTCTATTGAAGAAATGGCCTATATTTTTTTCATAAACTCTTTGAGGAAAAGAAGAAAGCACTTTGCAGCTAAAAGAGCAGAAGAGAAAAGAAACAACACACTAACATAAGGCTTAATAGAGAAGATATGTCTGACTTACCTAAAGAACATGGAAGGATACAAGCTCCAAGATTTGAAGTTAAAAGGGTTTGATTATATCCAAGAGATGTTTGACAGAGCATTCAAAAGGGTAAATACCTTTAAAGACTTTAGAACAGAGTTGGTGGAAGGCAAAGAAAAGAGAGCAAGAACAGAGCTGATACAAGAGAATGCAAAGAAGCAAAAGGTGGAAGATGACAAAGAAACAGCAGAGCTTAAACACTGTTTAGAAATCATTCCAGATGAAGAAGAGGTAACAATTGATGCTATACCTTTAGCTGTTAATTCTCCAAGTATTGTTGGATGGAAGATTCATAAAGAAGTAAGAAAAAGCTATTATCAAATAATGAGAGCTGATGGAAAGTCTCAAATGTACATAATCTTTAGTCATATGCTTAAAAGTTTTAACAGGGGAAGATTTAGAAGATTTATACAAGTTGCTAAAAGCTAAATATAAGTCAACAAGATAAGTGGAAGACTTGTATTTGTTGTTATAGGGTGATTTGAAAACAATGTTTAAACCATATGTAGAAGATAAAATATGGAGGAAGCAACAAGATTACAAAGTTTTGGATTAGAAGTTGTATGACGCTTGTGGAGTACATTCCTTGAGGATGTAACATATGCAGATTTACATGCTGGTAGAGAAGAAGTATCCCCTTGCACCACTTACACTTTCAATGATGTTAGAAAAGATTCTTATGATTGACTATGAAAGTGAAATGGTCCTTTTTTAGCTTCTTAAATCTTCATAAACAGCTTAAGAAAGTAAAGAAGTATTTGGAAGGGCATTTTTTCCTTCTTTTTGGGGGTGGTTGGGGGATGAAGCTTTAAATGAAGAAACTTGACGATTTTGAAGAAGAATATCAAGTTTAGAGGAGGATTGTTGGGATTAAAAGTCTTCTTGATGTTGTTAGAATTACTGCTGCTCATATTTGTGTTAATGCTGCTCAGTTGGAGTTAGTACTGCTTAGAGACTTCAAAGAAAATAAGCTAAGTGTTTACTACTGCTAGTACACAGTTAGTACTGCTAGTGAATATTAGTGTTGCTGATGAACTTTAAAGAAAATATGCTAAGTAGTTATTACTGCTAGTACAAAGTTAAGACTGCTCAGCTGAAGTTAATGTTGCTAGTGAAAATATGTTTGAAGTTACTACTGCTAGTGAATATCAAGTTAATGATGCTAGTTAGTACTGCTTATATGATATGTATTAGTTGTTTATAGAAAAGATTTTAGATACTTAGGAAAATTGTAAGGCGACTAGGACTCCTTGGTGTATAAAAGGAGGTCCTATGGCATAGAGTTTAATATAATTAGACGTATAATTCATAGCTTCAAGGTCTTTGTAACCCTAATACTTTTAGAGTATTCTGTTAGCCTTAATTATATTAAGTCAAACAAGAATGTTATCGGTCTTAGAAAGTCAAACTAGGTCTTGTATTGTAATAGGCTAGTCGGGTTCAACGGGCTTGGATTGTAATCTAATATTGTTCGTGTTTCGGGCTCAAAGCCCAAGTTTAGCCAAGCCCGGCCCAAGTAGAAAAGCCCATGTGCCAAGTAAATGGCTAAGGGTATAAATATCCCTTCACCACACTTGGTGAAGGGTGTTGGTTACATTTTCATTTTCACTTGTAACTCTCCATCTTTCTATCTAATCTAGTTTCTCTCTCTACTTTCTCTCTCTAAGATTTCTTCTCATTTTCTAGCATTTTGGTAAAGAACATAGTTGTGTAATGGATTAAATACATGGGATAACATGTGGTACCAGAGCTAAAGGGGTGTTTAGTGATTGAAATTCGTGGGTCAAAAGGAAGTCAAAAGAAAAAAATCAAACCCGAATTTTTGGGCTTAGATGTGTGAATGTTTATGTTATTAAACAAGATCTAGGCATAAGGTAGCTAATTGTGCAAGAGAAATCAAGCTAAAATGTCAAAAAGGGTGATTTTTAGGCCATTTTTTGAAGAAAAAGTCGTATATTTCGTCGTTGCGTTTTGACAAACTGGAAAAGTTCATGTTGCGTTTTGACTTTTTCATGTTGCGTTTTGACTTTTTCATGTTGCGTTTTGACTTCTTCATGTTGCGTTTTGAGTTTTTGGTTGCGTTTTGGTTCATTGCGTTTTGATTGCAGGTTGCGTTTTGAAGAAATTTCATTGCGTTTTGAAGAAATTTCATTGCGTTTTGACAAAAGTCGTTGCGTTTTGACAAAAGTCGTTGCGTTTTGACAAAAGTCGTTGCGTTTTGACAAAAGTCGTTGCGTTTTGACAAAAGTCGTTGCGTTTTGACAAAAGTCGTTGCGTTTTGACAAAAGTCGTTGCGTTTTGACAAAAGTCATTGCGTTTTGACCAAGATTCATTGCGTTTTGACCAAAAGTCACTGCGTTTTTGGTGTCATTGCGTTTTGGTGTCATGCGTTTTGGTGTCACTGGTTTTGTGTGAAGAAAGGGTTTCAGTAAAAATGCGTTAACTTTGATCCCCGTAAGTCCGTTTCAGGCCCGTCGACTCTCAAATCGAAGAGATAACGAGTCGATCACACTGTTACACCCTTTTAGTTGGTTTATGGATTTTCAGGGGCCCAAAAAGCTCGTTTACTATGAGTTATTGACAGTTTTTCATTTTTTGGACTTTAATTCGGACTAAAAGGACAATTACTCAACACAACAAACACATCCAACAAATCCAACAACAATTAATCATACTTGAATGTCAATTAATTTTTATTCCGGTTTCTTCTTGCTTTGTAAAAATCCCGCGAAAGATACGTTTCTTTTCTCGGTTTTAATCAAGATTTTGTAAAATCCCGTGAACGGTAATTCATTTAAAACCACAATCAATCACTTCATAACACTTAAGATCCGATATCCATTTACCACAACTTCATCAAAATGTCAAATTCAAATACCAATTTGCAGACTCAATCATCAAATGCTCTTCATAATGCTATCATGGAAGCGGGTGCAACAGATCGTCCAACAATGTTGCACCGGGTAATTACGTTCAGTGGAAAAAACAGAATCAAGAGATACACTAACACCAAAACCTAACAGTGAACTCATCCACTATTGTTCTCCCAAATCCACCTTACGTATCAATGGGCCTGGAAAACTAGTTCCAGTTGCTGAAGGTAGTTCTGAAACAACTACAGAGAGGTATATGGAGAACTATAAGAATGTTTCACAAGACATACGAGATCAACTGAATCTGAAGCTGAAGGGCCGTTCAAGATCATAACACAGTGATAGGATAACGATATCTTAACTTCCACAGTTGATGGCTTGTCCGAATGCATGTGAAATGTGGAATGCCATTGAAGGTTGAAACAAAGGTGTATCAATCAAATGTTCTAGATCTTGAAACCAATTTTATTGGGAGTTTGGGAAAAATTCCACATCACTGAGATGGTTGAATCATTGAATCGTATTACTCACGGTTTTACAAATGATGAATGAGCTTGTCAGAAATCAGTGTCTGTTACATCATCGAGTGGAATGTCAGTCTTACTTAAACTACAACCAGACTGCAAAAGGTTTGTGACACTTGTTAAGCAGAGTCAAGAGCTGAAGACTGTCTCTTATCACAAGCTTTATGACATTCTGAAGCAACACCAGAATGAAGTCAATGAGATAAGAGCTGAAAGACTAGCACGTACTGCTAATCCACTTGCACTTGTTGCTCAAAACAAGCCAGTTTTCCCTCATCTAAACCATCACTACTTCAATCACACTCAATATTCCTCCACCAGATCGCAACAGTCTACCAGAAATAGAGGAAAAGCAATTGTTACCTCTTCTGCTCCTACTTATGATCCAGAACCTGCTACGGTTACTGAAGATGAGGAAATGTCAAAGGAAAAGGAGATTGACAAACTCATGGCCTTAATTTCTCTCTCGTTCTAAGAAAAAATTACAAACCTACCAACAAACAACAACCTTCGAACTTCATCAAACACCAGTCGAGCTAATCAAGATAATTCTCCAAGAATCAACAGAGGAACTGGGTATGATAATCAGAGGGCAGTTAATGTTGTTGGGGCTAGGGAAAATGTAGGTACTCCAGTAGTGCAGAAGTCTGGGATTCAGTGTTACAACTGCAGGGAATATGGGCATGTATCAAGGGAATGTCAGAAACCAAAACGAGTAAAGGATGCAGCTTATCACAAGGAAAAGATGTTATTGTGTAAACAAGAGGAAGCTGGGGTTCAGTTGAATGCAGAACAAGCTGATTGGAAGGATGATACTGATGATGAGTCTGAAGAACAGGAATTGGAAGCACATTATATGTACATGGCACAGATTCAAGAGGTTACTCCAGATCCAGTTGACAATTCTGGACCAATCTTTGATGATGAGCCAATGCATAAGGTACAAAACAATAATGACAACTATAATGTGTTTGCCATGGAAAATGAACATCCGGACGCAACCTGGCTTCTAGTTAGGACATATATCTGGCGGAACAAGGTGACACCAATATCACTATTGATTCATCGGATATATGTTATGATAGAGCTCCGGATGACCAGGATGAAACTGATAATCTTGATCAAGAACGTGATTTGCTTGCTTCTTTAATTCAAAAACTAAAATGTGAAATTGATGACAGCAAAAACCGAAATAAATTTTTGGAATCATCAAACAAGGAGTTAGTTGATAAATTGAAAGGGGGGGGGGGGGGGACGGGGGGGGTGAAATTGGGATTTTAATCTAAGAATAAAAGTTTAGAATCATCAAATAACCATTTCAAAGAAGCAAACAATGAACTGTCCAAGACTAATCAGTTGATGTTTAAAGACCTTAAGAAGTTCCAAGCGGAACTTGATAAGTATAATGATGTGAATTATGCGTCAAAGGTGGAAATTGATTGTGCAAAAGCTAAAGGGGATTTAATGTCATACAAAATCG
This sequence comes from Tanacetum coccineum, assembly GCA_026074375.1. Lineage (NCBI taxonomy): Eukaryota > Viridiplantae > Streptophyta > Magnoliopsida > Asterales > Asteraceae > Tanacetum > Tanacetum coccineum. The sequence continues at coordinate 14,198 of BQNB010115970.1, forward strand.
ATTTTGAAAAATCATCTAATGCATATACTAAACAATTAAATCGATTTAAATCAAAGATTCGGTTATGATAAAAAGGAGGCTTTGTGCACATCAAGAAACATCTCCATTAATGTCACAAGCAAAAGAGGCTCAGATTAAGGCTTTACAAAACTCGTGAAGACAAGGAACTTGATAAAGTCATTGCTTTAGAAAACAAAGTCAAGGTTTTGAATGATATTGTATATAAAACCGGTCAATCTATTCAAACAATGAATATGCTTAATCATAATTATTAAAACGAGTTTTGCAAAACCTGAGTTCCTCAAGAAGCTCAAAGAGCGAATCCTGTCTATTGTTGGTTGGCTACAATGATAATCTTGCGTTAATGTTAGCCCCAGAATCTGACGAAACGATTCGTCTTGAAAAAGAACGTCGATCAAAATTAAGCGATTTAATCAGACCGTTTGATTATGATCAGTTGAATAATCTTTATGATTTGTTCGTTCCACAACGGGAAAAGTCGGCTGAACAACACTATTTCCAATCGTAAGATGGTCAATACTTCTTATAATAAGGAATTGTCAAAGGTCTTTTCGTTATCATTCAAACTTTGTTGAAAAACGACATCTTGGATGGTCCATTCCTTGGGATCAAAAGTGTTAAAAGCTCTAAAGTAAACTTTTCAAGATTAAAAGAGGTGCTGACACGATTTTTGACGGGTGGAAACGTTGCAAAAACATTTGCCAAAAGAACATATTTTGTAACTCGTCCTTACCTGCACAATACAAATACAAAACATACAAATACAATGTATTTTTGGTACGTTTTTAGTCATTTAAGCCTGTTTTTAATGGAGAATGGTATGTGTAATTAAGCACATACCAAGATACTTTAATTCTCTTGAATATGAAGTAGACACTCTCAAATCTCAACTAGAAACTCAAAAAACACAGTTTTTGAATGAAATCGACCGACTTTCAAGGGAATATTACTATGCTGATCACATGAATGCAATACTTGGTGTGTACACTGATCTGGATGAATTTACTAATTTGCAATGTGATTACGTAGAAACCTGGGAAAAATGTGAACATCTTGAAAAAGAGCTTTCAAAAAGTAGAACAATGTCAAAGAGTTTTGAAGCACTTCAGAAACATGCGATTAATCTTGAACTTGATTTACAACAGTGTAAAGAAAAGATAAAAAATGACAAATCTTTCAAAGAAAATCAGTCAAACGTATTTCTGAAAGAACGTGAACAGTATTTTGAAATTCAAGACTTGAAAGCTCAATTACAAGACAAAGGAATTGCAATAAGTGAGTTGAAGAAACTCATAGAAAAGATGAAAGGAAAATCTGTGGAAACTAAGTTTGAAAAATCATCGGTTATTCGACAACCGAATGCTTTTAAAAGTCAAAGACAATCCATTTTAGGTAAACCAGCTATTTTATCAGATTCTCTTGCAAAGAAAGAGTTCTCAAAGTCAAAGCCAGTTACCACACAAAATGTGTCTAATGATTTTTCAAAAACAGTCACTACACAGATTTTGCCTCAAAATACGTTGCCAATTGTCAAGAACACAAATGTGATTGCACCAGGAATGTATAAAGTGCACATAAAGCCTAATCGAACTAGAACACCTCAGTTGCATCAAGACATTAGGAAACCTAACAAATGCGTGTCTTTCTCTACAGGAGTAATTCCCACTACTAGTGTTAGGAGACCACAGCTTAAGAGCAATCAACTAGAAGATAAAGTCATGTCGATCAATAGTCAAGGGAAGGAGCAACAAGTAGAAGACCACCATATGAATTTTAAGTTTTCTAATAATAAAACTTCTGTAACTGCATGTAATGACAGTTTGAATGCTGAGACCATGAATGTTAACTTTGTATGTGCTACTTATGGAAAATGTGTGCTGAATGAAAATCATGATTTGTGTGTTCTACATTATATCAATGGCGTCAGATCACATCAGTTCTGACCCCGGTCCACAATGTTCGACAACAGCACTTGAACAAGACAGTTTAAGTCCCGGTCCACAAAGTCAAGAAAATGTTCCTTAAGTTACTGAGACAGTAACAACGTCAAATGAGCTAGAATTGCTATATACTCCGATGTTTAGGGAATTACTCAATGAAACTTCTCCTGTTGTGTCAAAGTCTTCCGTTGTACATGCTGCTGATAATCCTGATAAACGTCAACAACATAACACAACTCACAATTCTACAACAACCGATGTTGCAGATTCACGTCCATTGCACATTCAAACAACACATCAAACTCTAACTCAAGTACCAACTGTCACTGCACCTGAGAACATTATTCAAGCAGAAACCAATACAGAAAATGCACAATTTGACGAAGATGAATTTATCAACATCTTTAGTACACCGGTACAAGAACAAGGGGAGACATCATCTCGTCATGTTGATTCATCAAACATGCATACTTTCTATCAACACCATCCTTCCGCACAACGTTGGACAAAAGATCATCCATTAGAACAAGTCATTGGAAATCCTTCTCAATCAGTTAGAACAAGACGTCAGCTAGAAACAGATGGTGAGATGTGTATGTTCGCACTCACCGTAAGTCGAACCGAACCAAAGAACATCAAAGAAGCCATGGCTGATTCTGCATGGATTGAATCAATGCAGGAAGAACTTCATCAGTTTGATCGATTAGATGTATGGGAATTAGTCGACAGACCACTTTGCAAAAATGTCATTAACTTAAAGTGGCTCTGGAAAAACAAACGTGATGAGGAAAATACTGTCATTCGCAACAAATCTCGTCTTGTGGCTAAGGGATATGCTCAAAAGGAAGGAATTGATTTCGAAGAGTCATTTGCACCAGTTGCTCGGTTGGAAGCTGTACGATTGTTCATTGCGTATGCTGCACACAAATCATTTACAGTGTACCAAATGGACGTTAAAACAGCATTTCTTTACGGACCTCTGAAGGAAGAAGTGTACGTAAACCAACCAGATGGATTTGTTGACCCATATCATCCTGACAAAGTTTACCGTCTCAAGAAAGCATTATATGGTCTCAAACAAGCACCAAGAGCGTGGTATGATGAACTCTCCAACTTCCTGGTATCCAACGGATTCTCCAAAGGTTCTATTGATCCAACTCTGTTCATAACTAAACATGGGGAAGACATACTGCTTGTGCAAATTTACGTTGATGACATAATTTTTGGTTCTACGAACCCAAAACTTTCAAAACGATTTGGAAAACTAATGCACAGCAAGTTTGATATGTCTATGATGGGGGAGCTGAAATTCTTTTTAGGAATTCAGATCCACCAATCCCCTCGTGGTATCTTTATAAACCAAGCTAAGTATGCTCAAGAGATACTTAAAAAGCATGGTATGACCTCATGTGATAGCATTGGTACACCAATGGCTACAAAACACCTTGATGCTGACTTGAGTGGTACTCCGGTCGACCAAACGAAATATCGTAGTATGGTCGGAGCACTCATGTACCTAACAGCAAGTAGACCAGATATTGTACATGCAACATGTTATTGTGCTCGCTATCAAGCGAAACCGACTGAGAAACATCTCACTGCGGTTAAACGGATCTTTCGGTACCTTAAAGACTCCATTAACATGGGTCTCTGGTATCCGAAGGACACCGGTTTCGAACTAACTGCTTTTTCAGATTCGGATCACGCGGGCTGTCTCGATTCACGTAAGAGCACATCTGGTGGCATACAATTTCTAGGTGGTGATAAGTTAGTCAGCTGGTCATCCAAAAAGCAGGACTGCACATTATGCTATATAGTCCGATGTTCAGTGAATTACTCAATGGAAAATTCTTTCATGTTGTGTCAAGTCTTCAGCTGTACATGCTTGCTGATAATCTCGATAAACTGGTCAACAACATTACATAACTCACATTCTAATATAAAACCGATGTTGCAGATCCACCCATTGAAACAGTCATTCAACACTACATACTCCAAACTAGAGTACAAAACTGTTCACTGCACACTTGAGAACAATATTCAAGCAGAATTCACCAATAAAGAAATGCTTAATTTGGACGACGATGAATTTTTATAAACATCTTCAGTACACCGGTACAAGAACAAGGGGGACATCGTCTCGTAATTGTTGATTCTGTTCAAACATGGCATAATTTCTATCAACAACCATTTCCGCACAATGTTGACAAAAGATAATCATTATAGAACAAGTCATTGGGAAATCTTCTTAATCAGTTTATGAAACAGGACGTCAGCTAGAAAACAGTGGCCGGAGATGTTGTATGTTCGGCCTCACCGTGAGTCGAACCAACCAAAGAACATCAAAGAAGCCATGGACTTAATTCTGCATGATTAAATCAATGCAGGAAGAACTTCATCAGTTTGAATTGTTTTGATGTATGGGAATTAGTCGACAGAACCACTTTGCAAAAATTGTCATTAACTTAAATGGCTCTGGAATAAAACAATGTGATGAGGAAAATACTGTTATTAAGCAACAAATACTCGTCTTGTGGCTAAGGGCTTTATGCTGAAAAGGAAGGGATGATTTCAAAGAGTCATTTGCACCAGTTGCTACGGTTGGAAGCTGTACGGTTTGTTCATTGGATCGCTGCACACTAATCATTTAAGTGTACCCAACATGGACGTTTTAAAAAGGACATTTCTTTACGGACCTCTGAAGGGAAGAAGTGTACGTAAACCAACCAGATGGATTTGTTTGACCCTATCATCCTGACAAAGTTTTTATCGTCTCAAGAAGAAAGGCATTATATGGTCTCATGAACAAACGCACAAGAGCGTGGTATGATGAATCTCTCCAACTTCATGGTATCCAAAGGGTTTTCTAAAGGTTTTATTGATCTAACTCTGTTCATAAATAAACATGGGAAAGACATATTGCTTGTGCAAATTTACGTTGATAAAATTATTTTTGTTTCTACGAACCCAAAATTTTCTAAAAAGTTTGAAAAACTAATGCATAGCAAGTTCGAAATATCTATGATGGGAGTGAGCAAGATATTCTTTATAGGAATTCAGATCCACCAATCCCTCGTAGTATCTTTATTAAACCCAAGCTAAGTTTGCTCAAAAGGATACTTAAAAAGCATGGTTGACTCATGTGATAGCAATTGGTACAACAATGCTACAAAACAACTTTGATGGCTGACTTGAGTGGTACTCCGGTAGATCCAAACGACATATTGTAGTATGGCTCGAGCACTCATGTACCTAACAGCAAAGGTAGACATACATTAGCAACATGTTATTGTGCTCGCTATAAGCGAAACCGACTGAGTAAAATCTCATGCGGTTTAAACGGATCTTTCGGTAATTAAAGACTCATTAACATGGGTCTATGGTATCCGTAAGGACACAGTTGTCGAAAACTAACTGCTTTTTCAGATCGGATTACGCAGGCTTCTGTCTCGATTCACGAAGAGTACATCTGGTGGAATACAATTTCTAGGCTGGTGATAAGTTAGTCAAGCTGGGTCATCCTAAAAGGCAGGACTTGCACCTCAATGTCTTTAGCAGAAGCCGAGGAGGTTTTTTTTTTTATTGTGTCTTTATTGCGTGCTACGCACAAGTTTCTCATGGGTTGAGAAATCAGGTCACGATTATGGCTTCCATATGATAAAAATACCTATGTTATTTGTGACTCAAAGGCAGGCCATACGCCATCTCTGCAATCAGTTACAGATTCCCGTACCAGCACATCGATGCCAGATATCACTTCATAAAGGAACAGGTTGAAAAGGGTATTGTTGAATTATTCTTTGTCGGAACAGGTTGAAAAGGGTATTGTTGAATTATTCTTTGTCGGAACTGAATACCAGTTAGCTGACTTGTTTACTAAAGCTTTATCGGAATATATGTTTAAGTATCTTGTCAAACGACTCGGTATGAGATGTTTGACTCCAGATGAACTGGAGGTTCTGGCAATTGAATCTGCTTGATCCATCAAACATCAATTTGTACATATTTTTATTCTCTCTTTATTTTTGATTTATAAAAAATTTGAAAAAGAAAATAGAAAAATATAAAACCTAGAAAAACAAAATATAAAATCAGAAAAATTCAAAAATATAAAAAAGAATCTTCTCGACATGTCTCTTGGAATCGATAACATTTACGTACCTAGAAATGTTGATTAACATCGACACGGGCGTGTAAATGAAGTTCGAACAAGAGTTTCAAATGCTTTCAAAACATGTCATTTCTAAATTTTTCTCTATGACTTATGTACATTTCAGTGCATAACTCGGTCCCGAATGTTATAGGGAAGTGTACGCTTCAGTGCGCTTACTCTAAAATAGAAGAGAAGTCTTCTATCATGTTTTTTAAAATCGTTGAACACAATTTTTCAAAAAGAACTTTCAATGTCAAAATTGTCTACAATATAATTTGTGGTATTTTTCCATAAAAAGTGGTATTTGTTAAAATTGTGTGTTCAACACTCCCTTCCTCGAATAATTTTCAAAGAATTGTAGTACGCAGAATGTCATTTTATGTGAATCAATTTCTGAGGGGGAGCTTTTTAAAACAAAGCCATTTTAATGTGTCGGATACATCTCATAAATGTCAATTTTATGTATCCAAACACATTCTGTGAAATTAAAATGTGGAAACTTATAATGTCAATTATTAATATACACTGTTCACTAAGGCATCTCACTCCGTCTTCAACATTTTGTGGTGTCATATCAATTTTTCATTCCAATGTCAAGTTTTAATAAATATTGGTATCCCACATATACTGTTGAAGGGGAGCTATCAGAATCTGAATTCATGCAATATCGTGGTATAATTTTTCTCCCCATGGAATTTTTCATGTCAAATTTTAATCAATTGGTATTTCAAATACTAAGTTGTGGTATATCATATATCATAACACGGGGTCGATTCTTGGACTTGGCTAGTTTCTAGAGAGAGAAACACATAGAGAGAGATTTCTAGAGAGAGAAATGTATGTGTAAAAGGAAAATGAATAATGACTAGCTTACCTCTTCCAAAGTTGGAAAAGGCTTATATAGTTTTTATAAAATACCGGGTATTAGTACCCCGCTTAAAACTGAAAGACATACGATTAACTATTAAACTACGAACTATTATAAACAATAAATATACGGGGTGACCAAGTCTTAATTCATAACACTGTGATGATTCTAGTGATTGGGCTAGCTTCTAGAGAGAGAAACACATGAGAGAGATTTTCTAGAGAGAGTGTATGTGTTTAAAGTGAAAATGAAATTGACTAGCTTGCCTCTTC
>BQNB010115971.1:0-21451 GCA_026074375.1 Tanacetum coccineum
ACGAAAAATAAGAAGCTAAAAATTTGCTTATAAATAAGCCCGAAATAAGCTGTAAACAGCTTATGGCTTACAAAGCCAAAATGCCCTTAAATACCTAGGCCCTTGGGATACTAACGTAAAAGTCCCAAGGGCGCAGCGGTAAGTGGTGTGTGTAAAGGGGGATGTATCGAGGGTGGAGACCCGGGTTCGAGTCTTGCTCACCCGGGTAACCCCTTGTCTTCCCTTTTTTTTTGGAAAAACTTTGTGAACCAAAGTTGTTAAGCTTGATGAGCTTAACAACTTTCAAAACTACAAGTTTTTGTGAAAGCTTCTAAATAAGCTTAAAGAGCTTAACTTAGACAGAAGCTAAACTAAGCTTAAAAACAAAGAGGCTAAGCTTCTTGACTGTCAACACTTAAATAAGCTAAGAAAATAAGGAAAATAAGCATGCACAACTAACTATACTAACAAAATAAGCTACTAGGAATCAAATAAGCTCATTAAATAAGCTCAATAAGCCAGAATGAAAACAAGCAATCCCTAAACTAAGCCTAAGCAAAAACAGTGAGAGGGCTAATTTGAGCTTAAAAATAAGCTATCAAAGGAGCTTTTTAAGGGCTGAATTTGAAGGAACTTAACAAAGAGCTTATTGGCTTTTTAGAAAAGCCAATAACTCATGCTCAAGTGAACTAACAAGCTAGATGGGAGGGCTTAAAGTTCACCCCCTAGCACCAGGGGAAATTAAGCTAAGACAAAGGCTTAATTTGACAGCTTATTTTAAGCTGTCAAATAAGCTCAAATGAAAAAGAAAAGTTGAAACAGATTAATAACACTAGGAAATGGACTTGTGCACAAATTTTAAGAAACTAAAACACATTTAAACTTGCTGATTTTAGAGAATGAAAAAGGGGCTTTTTGCTTAAAAACTGAAACTTAAAACTTTGGTGGTTTTGACTTAAAAAGTCAAGTGACCAAAGGGTGTTTTGTCAGCTTGTTTTAAACACACAATGACACTCTTTTTTTAAAACCACAACTCAAAATTACAAGAGCTTATGAAATAAGCTCTTGTAGCTTTTTAAACACCACAGTTTCAAAAGTTCACTTAGAAAACTTGAATAACAGGTTTTTGACTAAAAAGTTTTAGCAAAACAAACTTAAATATCCTCAATTACTTAAGCTAAAAATCACTTGTGACCCCAACCCATACCAAAACCATTTTTTGACCCGTTTTCATTGTTAACCCAAACACCCCTTTAATTTCTAAAAGTGATTTTAAAACACACAAGAACTGTTTTAAGCTAAAAATTTCTAAAGACTACTACTACTTAAGTACTATTAAGCAATAACAATATGAAAAGCAAAATAAATAAGCACTTTTAAAGAGTAATAAGCTAGTGACAGAATAAGCCTTTTTTGACAGTTTTTAAACAAATTGTATTTTAGTGAAAGAAAATTAACTACAAGGCATATTTAAGCTTAAATAAACATTAATAAGCACAAAAGAACAGTAATAAGCTAAAAATAAGCTAATAAGCTATTGCTACAGTACTTTTAAGCAGAATTTAAAAGGGAATTGTACCTTTAACCCTTGCTCAAAACAGGGTTTTTGAGACCTATTAAGCTCTAAAATCCTACCCACAGCTTATAAATAAGCTTAAACTAAGCAAAACCAATAAGCCTTCCAAAATTGCTTATTCATCCATACTTGCTTTAATCATACAGTGACTTTTTCCCTTTCTAAATTTTTCTTAAAGTTTTGTGAAAATGTTTAGAAACAGGTTATAAAAGATGCTTAAATGAAAGCTTAAAGGATTTTAAGAGACACTTGAAGCTTAGAACACAAATAAGAAAAACTTAACTGAATTGCATTAAAAATGAAGTACAAGTACAATAAGGAGCTTAAACTTTAAAATTTAACACACTAAACTTTTTAAAACTAAAAACTACTCAAAAACTACACTCCCAGCCTCAAGGGCTTTACAATGCTTTAAATAGTAAAAATACGACTAGGGTTTTCTTCTTGGTCTTCTTGCAAGTTGTGCTTCTTTGTAGACACACATTTGAAGTGTGTTTGTTGTGAGAGTGCAAACAGGATTGATCTTGGCCCTCCATTTTTCTTGGCCCCCAAGTCGAACTATATGAACCATTGATGATTTTTGGTGGGGGTTTGGATTGCCAACATGGCAAAAGCCATGTGGGGGTGTGGGGTTATGGATGGTGAAAGATTTGGATGTATGTTGGAGGTCAAACGAGGTGAAAATGACAGTTTGTGGGGTTGGGGAGTTTTGGCGGGAACAAACGAAGGAGATGTACAGTAATTTGAAGTTAGGGGTGAAGTTTGTGGGTTAAACAAGAATGGTCCCTCATTGTGTTGGTTTTGTTTGCACCACTCGTCCTTGGGTTCTTTCAAAGTTTTGGGACTTAACAAAACAACCCCCCAAGGGTTATAATACGAGTTGCACCCAAGGTCCTTGTTAGTTATAACTCTTTTCATTTGGCAGCTTTGGCCCTTGGAGTATAACTTTGAGAAATTGGCAGTTTCACCCCTTCTCTTTCTTTTCTTCTTTTTCTTCTTTAAATAAGATTAGGGACTTAGCAAGTTTAGTCCCTAAACTTATTTTTCTTGACTTTTTGGCTTCGGGTTTGACTTGGGTTGACTTTTCTACACTTGGGCTTGGACTTTGACTTTGTCTTTTTCCTGCTTTTCCATTCCGAGTCTGGTTTTGTCGTTTTGGCTTTGTTTTTCGTCCTTTTCTTAGTTATCCGTTCCTGCACAATACAATTAGCAAAACAAGCATATATTTGGCATTTTAAGTCCGTTTTTGGTTATTTTAGCTCATTTTTAAAGGTAAAAGGTATGTGTAATTAAACACATACCAGTTGCATTACACATTAAAGAATAAGAATGCTTTACAGTTTTGGAAGCTGTGGAAGATGATTGAGTCAATAGTTGATGTTACATAACTTATGAGATAATAGTGTGTCAAGATATTTGGATATATATGAACAAACAATTATCATACATATTCAAGAACTTCACTTATTGAATTCTTAAAATAAGTATTCTCAAAATTCCTAAAGATCAAATCTAGTTGAAATTATGAAATCTAAGCCTTGTCAACAAGTATGATTGTCGTATCTTGAGGCATGATTTGTCAACTAGAATTTTCATGCATTTGATCTATTTAGTATTTGGATAAGGGATGCTATAGACAATTTTATTAATGATAATGATACGAGGTATGTGGGTTATATTTAATATAAATTGTGTCCTATATTTGCATGTTTAAATCCATGAATAATAAATGTATTATTCTAAATTAATCCGTTGTCGATTAACAATATGGGAATAGTGTTAAACTAAGAAAATTATGAGTGATTGGTGATATTGGAGATATTTGATATTGGTGATATTAAGGATAAGTCCACCAAACTCACATGATATTCATAAGATGAATATTGGATTTTCCCGCAACAAGATTATCACTTTATGGATCGACGTCATCAAGTGAATCTTGTAAGTGATTTTATTTACAAAATCCTTAGACTTGAGATGCAAGTAGGTTTAGCATATGTGGATATTCCTTCTTGATATAGTTTAAGTTATCATGAATAAGGTAACTAATAAAGGCTATGTCAGAATGGTTTATTCTACATGATGACTGAACACTTGTAGTCAAAATAGAATTTGTTTCTTCAATAGTTGAAGAAGATGCCATTGGACCCCTTATAGAATTAATCAGATGTGTGTATGGTCGTACCTGAAAACTCATGAAGATATGTCTCATTGATTTTCAGTAATCTTGATTACTTCATATATGAGAAACAGAATCGTTAAAATTTGGAATGACATTGATCCATATCCAATTTTAACAACGGTATCGGAAACAAAGGGATTGTAAATTAACAAATCATTTGTTCATTGATCATGTGAAACCATACTCGAATTTTTCGGGAGCATTGACGTGTTGCTAGACGCTTACCAATGTTATTATATTATTTGGTACATGTCCAAGTGGGAGCTGTTGGAATATGACCATGTACAAATAATATATGTCCGAAAATTATATTCGAGCCTAAGGGGACGCACACGTTAATACGTAAACAATGTTTAAATAGTGTTTTAGTAAACGACCGTTAAAAGTATTTAACGATAAACATTAGTGTTTAATAGTTAAAGGACTAATGTGCAAAACGCCAAAAAGGAAAGTTTGGTTTTTCCCTCTCTTCTCCTTGGGTTGGCCGAACCTACAACCCAAAGGGGTTTGGGCTTGCTTGCTTGTTCTCCAAGTTGTGTAGGCTATATAAGGAGGACTTGAGGTTCATTGTTAGGTGTATGCTTGAAAGTCAAAACCCTAAAAACCCCCTCTTGTTCCCTCCCTTAGTCGATCGGCCAAACAACCCTTTTAGGGTTTTCGGTTTTGCCCCTCCTCCTCTAAACCGATCGAACATACACCCTTTAGGGTTTTGTGTCGATCGTTTACCATCACCACCACCGTGGTGTTCGTGTTCGTGTGTTGATTGATTCAAGAACGAAGAGGTGATCGTTTGCTAAATCACTACTAGTACTAGCATACTTCGTTGTTTGCTAAGAACGTATTGTGTGTGGAAGCTTAGAGAGATCTTACTTTAGATCTTGGTGGTTTTGCGTGTGACGTTATACACACGCGTATATAGAAGACGGTGTTAACGGTTACCTTAAGCGGTGTATCGTTTCGTGCTAAAAGGTATACATCTTCTATCCTTGTTAATTAATGTGTTCTACATGTGATCTATAATTCCACTGCGTACTCGTGTTAATTAATTGGTTAATTAGATCGTAAAACCCAACATGTACTGACTGCTACTCTTATTTACTGTGCCAATGTGAGCGTCATTTACATGTCTGCTAACCCGTTTTAATACCAACGCACGAAGCACATAGAGATTGACATTTATTTGTTCACGACATTGTTGCCAATGGACAAGTTCGAGTTCTTCATGTACCATCCCACTATCAGTATGCTAATAATATCTTTACTAAGGGGTTGCCTTTTTCATCATTTAAGGAGTTTCGTTCAAGTTTGAGCGTTCGATACTCTCTTATTGTTTGGCCATGTTGGCCCATTCATTGTGTATCATGGGCTTAATTCATATTAGCTTGCTTCTAATAGGGGTGTTTATCGGTTCGGTTATCGAGTTGTTCGGTTAATTTTTTTTGGTAAAATCGAATTTGAATTCGGTTCGGTTTTCGGTTGATCCGAATAACCCAAATTACACCATTTATATTTCTTTTAAAATTTAATTATATAGATTTTAGCAAAAAAAATTATTTAAAGCATAAAAAGTGTTTTTTTATATTATGATAAAATTTTAATGATATTTATATATATATATAAATATATAAAAATATATATATATATATTTATATAAATTCAGTTTTCGGTTTAGATCGTCAAAACCATTTTCAAACCGAAAACCGAATTTTTAATTTGGTTCTGTTCGGTTAAGGCAAACTCAGTTCAATTATAAGTTTGGTTCAGTTTCATTTTTCGGTTTATTTGGTTATTACCCAGAAAATGCACACCCCGAGCTTCTAGACTAATCTTATGTAACTCTAAGATGTTTTATGATAAGTCAGACAATTCATTATTCAATAAGTTTGTCTGTCATCTTTCTAATTTGTAAAGGATAAATGTTATTTAGGGTCCGTTTGGTTAGGGGTCATGGAATAGCTTTTTGACTTTCACATTTAAATCCGACGTTTGGTAAGCCAATGTCGGCCCAAAGGATTGGGCTGAATACAAAAAAAAATTACAAAACGGTCCCTCAACTTTTAACTATTTACGATTTTCTTACACAAAAATCCCGTAAAAAAATTAACAAAAAAAACACGTCAAGTTTTTATTGTTCACAACTTTTTTACATTCATCGGCAAAAAAAAAAAGATATCGAAAAAAAGAAAATATTCGGGAAAAAATTAACCCGTCCCAACGCAATTTTTTTTTCCCGAATCATACAAAAAAAGGAAATATCCGGGGAAAAATTAGCCAAAAAAACCCAAAAATAGCCTAAAATCTGGCCCAAAGTAAAAAAAATACAAAACGGACCCTCACCTTTTAACTATTTACGATTTTCTTACACAAAAATTCGCGTAAAAAAATTACAAAACCGTCCCCAAAAAAGAAAATATTCGGGAAAAAATTAGCCCGTCCCAACGCAATTTTTTTTCCCCGAATCATACAAAAAAAGAAAATGTTAAAAATTACCCCCGCCATAACGCATCGCCAAAAAAAAACCTCCGAAACGTAAAAAAATTAGCCCCGCCATAACGCGCGGGTTCTTTTGCTTGTATATACTCAATTTTCTCCGGATACGACATCGTTTCGCCGACGAAAACAACCAGCCCACCAACAGCCCATGTAAAAAAAAGTTCTCTGGCCCAGCCCAACACAAACAAACGATAGTGTAATAAAAAATTTAAAATTTACAAAATGACCTTTCAGGTTTTAACTATTTACGACTTTTTTATATAATAAACTTTATTTATCAAATATATAGCACATATCTACCGATTCATTCAAATAAAAAAATACCGATGAAAAGATCTTCTAATTGCGAACAAAACAAGCCCAATATTGCAATGCTTCCGACATACGCATAATTTTATAAAAAATGTTGAACTTTAATATAAATAGAAAAAAATAAACAAATTTACAAAACGTTCAACTTTTAACTATTTACGAATTCTTATATAATAAACTTTATTCATAAAATATATAACACATATCTACCGATTGCGAACAAAACGAGCTCAATATTGCAACGCTTCTAACGTACGTACGATTTTATAAAAAAATTGAAGTTTAATATATATATATATATATATATATATATATATATATAAACTTATATGTGGGGCTAAGTATGACTGTATAAATATGAATTAGTGACTGGATGCCACCTCAATGATGACATGGCACACAATTTGCATGGAATTTCGGGTATTTTAATAAAAATGTTAGGCATGAGAATGTTTAAAGATGCCACGAGTTTTACCAGCTTATCTATCAATCAATTTGTGTTTTAGTATTATAAATATACTCAAATTTGTCCGGAAACGACGTCGTATGACGTCGCCCAAATTTAGCCCATCAAAAAGCCCAGCAAGAAAAAAAGAGCGTGGCCTAAAATGCAAAGTATGATGTCGTCCCAAATTTAGCCCAGCAAGAAAAAAAAGAAAGTGGCCCAAAATTAAACAAAATAGAAAAAAAAATTACGAAACGTATCCTCAACTTTTAACTATTTACGACTTTTTTATATAATAAACTTTATAACACATATGTACCGATTTATTTAAATTAAAAAATACCCGCGGAAATAAACGTGTAATAAACAAGTAGGCAATATAAAAAAAAAGTTGTCGGCACAAATTAGGAAAAATAATTCACAAAGTGTACCAAAATACCACCAAAGACCCAAATAAACCGACTTAAAACGCACGTCAAATAACGTAAAAAAAACTCCAACACCTAACCCGCATAAAACACATTCTTACACCTTAATGATCCCAAAAATATTTAAAATAAACCGGCCTACATTTACTATTAAAAAATAACTAAACAAAAAATTAATGCCTCGCAGCAACGCGCGAGCTATCCTGCTCGTTATTATTCAAAACTCATCGAATACAAGAAAACAAAAAACAAAAATTCAAAAAAGAATTGAAATATGCTAATTAATACTCCCTCCGTCCCTAAATAAGTGTCCACTATTGACTTTCGAAGTCATTATTGTTCAACTTTGACCTCAAATTATTTTGATTATGTTATATAATACTTGATGCAAAATATATGAATGAATTGAGTTATAAATGTATTTTTATTGGTATGATTTTCATCAAGTATTATATAACACAAACAAAATAATTTAAGGTCAAAGTTAAAGAATAATGACTTCGAAAGTCAATAGTGGACACTTATTTAGGGACGGAGGGAGTAATACATATAACAGATCCAGGAATCTCACTGTAATAATTGTCAGTTCTTTAATTAGTGTTGCAATTACTCGAATCATACCGTTATGTATTTTCTGCCACAAAAGATCAGGTTTGTTAAAAAACCTTAAAAGATGAATAGGTTATGAAAGTTATATGTGTGAACATTGTCTATCAATGACAAATACGTGGTTAAATGAAGTATACACGTTACATGAGAACATACATTTATATATTTCGTTTTGGTAAGAATAAGTAAAGGGCGTGAATATCATGGGTTTTATTTAATGGAAAATGCTACAACCACAAAGAAACTCTCATAAAAGTTTTTACAAAATGATGTGTTTTATGTTGAGTGACATGTTTAAATTCATTTTTTAATTCTTTCTTTTATATGCATCCATTAGTTAAATGACACATTATTTTATGGATATTTTTTTGTAAATCTTTTGTGGTTCTAGCATACCTCTTATTTAATTACTACTTACCTAGCACATTGATAACACTATTGGGGTTACGTATATAGGGTCAGCTATCTTCTGTACAACTGTATATTAAAGAATAAACATACATATTATATTACAATATTTCGAAAAATCCAAAAATAAATTTATCATAACCTAATATATTATATCTATATACTATGAAAGGGTTAAAACGATGCGGTTTTGGTATGCATTGCTACAGTAACCGGCCCATTGGGCTGACCCATTTGACAAATTTTTTTTTGGTTTTTCTTTTTCTTTAACTTAGCAACTTAAAAAAAAAATTGCTCAGCACAAAATAGGAAACAAAATTACAAAAGTATTTATTTATTCAGATCAAAAAATATCCGTGACATGAGACCAAACACATAAGCTCATATAAAAAAAATAAACTATTAAACATGAGACCAAAAAAATAAACCCGCACAAATTAATATAAAAAAAATTGCTCTGCACAAAATAGGAAAAAATATTATAAAAGTACTGATTTATTCAGATCAAAAAATACCCACAACATGACGCCTAACACATAAGCCCATGCGTTGCTACAGTAACCGGCCCATTGGGCTCCCATTTTGGGCGGGATGATTTGGCGGCCGGTGGTTTTTGGTTGGACGGTTAAGAAGGTATATTTTTTGGTAAAAACAAAAAAATTAAAGGTCGTCATAACGACCGATTTCAAGCACTGTTTTGGTGCATTCTAAAAAAAACTAACGGTCGACCGCTAGTGGGGAAAGGGGTATTTTATATAAAAAAAAAATGAGGGTAGTTTTCGTAATTTAACACATAGTGCGAGGGGGTATTTCATAAATATTTGAGGGGCTATTTCGTAAATAAAAAAAGGAACGGGTCGGGGCGGACCGGGTCGGGTCGACCCGACAATACCGATAACTGAAAAAATGCGAGTGAATATTTTGGAAAAGAAAGCAAAAAAAAACAATTTTAAAACAAAAAGATAAAAAATTTGTCGGTAAACCCTTGTCGGTCTACCCGGTGCATTTAATGCAACTTAATGCACCTGAAGCGCGTGGTTAGTTCTATTGTTATTCATAAAAAAAAACAGACCGATGACTAAAAAAGTGCGAGAAGAGTATTTTAAAAACAAAAAAATTTTATTTTTCTTTCTAAAAAAAAAAAAAACGATCGACCGGGCTACAGGTTGACCCTGCGTATTAAAAATGCAAAGTCCACGGGTCAACCCGGTGTATTTTAAATGGGACACAAAAGCAAAAGGCCATTTAAATCTCATCAGAGGGTAATCCGGAGGAAAAAAAAAGGAAAATTTTAATTTTTAGAAATGTTTGAAAAACAAAACAAAAGAAAAAAAAAATTGGCGACCAGTAAGAAGGTAAATGCGCCGTTGCGGAGGACACAGCGATCCGTGCGCAGCGCGCGTTTGAGGAAACGTAAATTTTATCATAAAAAAACAGACCGATGACTAAAACAGCGCGAGAGGGTATTCCGAGGGGAAAAAAAGGAAAGTTTTATTTTAAAAACTTTTTGAGAAAAAAAAATGATAAAAAAAACTAACTGTTAAAAAAAAAATATTCATAAAAAAACATACCGATGACTCCAACAGTGCGAGATTTTTGAGGGAAAAAAAGAACGGGACGCTTAGCGGAGCCCGAGGTTTGAGGAAACTTAAAGTTTTATTCATAAAAAAACATATCGATGACTCAAACAGCGCGAGAAGGTATTCTGAGAGAAAAAAAAGAAAGTTTTATTTTAAAAAAAATTCAGAAAAAAAAGGGAAAAAAATGATAAAAAAAAAAGAAGTAAATGTTAAAAAAAAAAAAAAAAAAAAAAAAAAAAAAAAACCTTGCTTTAATGTGGGGGTGGGACCGTGTCAAAAAATTTAATGCGACCCGACCCACGGGGCGTCTGCCTTTTGTATAGTTATATAATTACTCGAATCATACCGTTATGTATTTTCTGCCACAAAAGATCAGGTAACATATAATTTCAGTCGCTTTGTTAAAAAACCTTAAAAGATGAATAGGTTATGAAAGTTATATGTGTGAACATTGTCTATCAATGACAAATACGTGGTTAAATGAAGTATACACGTTACATGAGAACATACATTTATATATTTCGTTTTGGTAAGAATAAGTAAAGGGCGTGAATACCATGGGTCTTATTTAATGAAAAATGCTAGAACCACAAATAAACTCTCACAAAAGTTTTTATAAAATGATGTGTCTTATGTTGAGTGGCATGTTCAAATTCACTTTTTAATTTTTTCTTTTATATGCATCCATTAGTTAAATGACACATCATTTTATAGATATTTTTTTGTAAATCTTTTGTGGTTTTAGCATGCCTCTTATTTAATTACTACTTTTACCTAGCACATTGATAACACTATTGGGGTTACGTATATAGGGTCAGCTATCTTCTGTACAATTGTATATTAAAGAATAAACATACATATTATATTACAATATTTCGAAAAATCCAAAAATAAATTTATCATAACCTAATATATTATATCTATATACTATGAAAGGGTTAAAACGATGCCGTTTTGGCATGCGTTGCTACAGTAACCGCCCCATTGGACTCCCATTTTAGGCCGGCCTATTTGACAATTTTTTTTTGTTTTTCTTTTTCTTTAACTTAGCAACTTTAATTTTTTTTTACACAAAATAGGAAACAAAATTACAAAAGTATTTATTTATTCATATAAAAAAATATCCGCGACATGAGACCAAACACATAAGCCCATATAAAAAAACAAACTATTAAACATGAGACCAAAAAAATAAACCCGCACAAATTAATATAAAAAAAATTGCTCTGCACAAAATAGGAAAAAATATTATAAAAATATTGATTTATTCAGATTAAAAAATACCCACAACATGACGCCTAACACATAAGCCCATGCGTTGCTACAGTAACCGGCCCATTGGGCTCCCATTTTGGGCCGGCCCATTTGACAATTTTTTTTTGTTTTTCTTTTTCTTTAACTTAGCAACTTTAAAAAAAAATTTGCTCGGCACAAAATAGGAAACAAAATTACAAAAGTACTTAAATATTCAGATCGAAAAATATTCGCGACATGAGACCAAACACATAAGCCCATATAAAAAAAACAAACTATTAAACATGAGACCGAAAAAATAAACCCGCACAAATTAATATAAAAAAATTGCTCGGCACAAAATAAGAAAAAATATTATAAAAGTACTGATTTATTCAGATCAAAAAATACCAACGACATGACGCCTAACACATAAGCCCATATAAAAAAACAAACTATTAAACATGAGACCGGAAAAATAAACTCGCACAAAATAAATAAATAAATAAATAAACTTAACGCCTCGCATCAATTAATGCCACGCATCAACGCGCGAACAATCATGCTTAACACATATTTACCCAAATCTCATAAAATTATATTAAAAAAAAACCCAAATAGCAAAAAAAAAAAAACTTTTAAACATGAGGTCCAACAAAAAAACTCATATAAAAAAAAAAAAAGTATTAAACATAAGACCGAAAAAATAAACCAGCAAAAAAAAATTAACGCCCCGCATCATCGCGCGGGCAATCACGCTTGTTTTATCACAAGAAACGGTGTCAAATTTTAGGCCATGTCAATTACCTAAATTTTGAAGTGCGTGCATCATCTACCGTGGTTTAAGCTATGTCTTTGTCGAGTAAGATCTTATTTAGCGGATATCATTAGAATAAGATATGCATTATTTCTTGAACAGTTTTGTATGCATTTAAATGAGAAGCTTTCCGCACAGTTTTTAGCTCAGTTGGCATGCCCATCTTATCTACGATTATAATATTCTTGCAATTTGCATTTGCTGTGAAGGCATTTTGAATAAATCTCAGAACATATGACACGGTCGAACGACTGATTTTGATCTACAAACACGTATTGAATCTACATACTATTAAAAGTAATAGATCTCTTTATATTAAGAACTTACTGTTAGATTTGCCACTGTTAATTTTGACGGTAACAACATGTCATGCATTGTTACAAGGTAACAAGTGTTAGAATTTAGGTGTGTTTATGAGTGGGTAATAATCAAACTATCCTGATATATTTTCTGAATCGTGTTAAGATCACTTTCAGATTGAAGTATTTCGACCCTATATGCCTCGGGTTACACGAAATCCTCAATTGGATAATTCAGAGAAAAAACACTTTGTCTCTAAGGCACAAGAGATCAAAGCAATACACAGAAAGTTGTTATGTGTGTTCTGTCTTCAAGAGATCAAACTGTATAATATAACATAACCGAAAATCAGTTAATTTCGGTTATAGACAGTTGGCAGGAAATGTCACACCTGTTGGGAAAAGATGTGTCGGTTGGAGGGAAAACTGGTTGGAAGAAAACGGATAATGCAGGGCCCCAGCAAGGGGCTCTGCCCCTTGACCCAGCAAGGGGGCGCATCCCCCTTGACCCCTGCACTTATTTTGGCGATATCGAGCTAGCTAGTACAAGCTTGCACTCCGCACCTCCTAACTTGACTATAACTTAACTTGACTAAGCCCTTGATCTCAAGTAAATCACAATTACATAAAATATACCGATGACACTAAAATCACCAACAACAAGTTCGAACTCCGTATAAATAGATATGGTATAACAATCCGTACGCAGTAGAGAACCCGACACCTGACCCCGATCTGACCAGGGAGTCTCCGAGTTGACAGCGTATGAAAGTGGGGCAGGGAATCCCCGAATCTAAGGTGGGGGTGGAGGCGGGGATGGCATTATCCCCTAGTCCTCGAACCCGTACTTGGCCCCGAACTCGAGTGGCAGAGTGTATAATTTATTAGAAAAAATTGTTATGTAGGGTGTGTGATAATCCTGGAAATTTTGCTTGTATCGTGTTGAGTTCACTTTCCGTATAAAGTATTTCGACCCTATATATGTCTGGGTTGCACGAAATCTCTATCGGGATAATACAAGAAGAATGACAATTTGTGTTCTAGGCACAAGATCACAAATCAAGATCTTTAAAGGAATTGTATGAGAGTTTTCGTTCTATCTGTTTTGTATATATTAGACCAAATGTTTTTCTGTGTATATAACAGAAAAAAATTAGACAGTTACGGGTGATTAAAGTTGGTTAAAACCGAATTTTACAACCAACTGACATGAGGTTTACGGCGTAACCCTAAGTGGTTATGGCTTAACCTCAATACTTGTTTTTCTTGTTATTCAATAAGTTTGTCTGTCATCTTTCTAATTTGTAAAAGATAAATGTTATTTAGGGTCCGTTTGGTTAGGGGTCATGGAATGGCTTTTTGACTTTCACATTTAAATCCGACGTTTGGTAAGCCAATGTCGGCCCAAAGGATTGGGCTGAATACCCAAATTTCAGCATACACAAATCTTATATGATGGTTTCACTTGTTAGGGTCCGTTTGGTTTGTAGACGAGTTTAGGATTAGAATTTTGATTTGAATTTGGTGTATGTTTAGGAGAGAGAAAATATAATATAATTATTTGTTATAAATTGTTTTTATGACTTTTTATTGAATAAAAAAATAAAAAAAATGAAAGAGAAATAATATTATATGGCTGAGAATTGAAGTATCACAATGCCACTGGCAAAATTTCATAAAACCCATGAATTTCATCCGTTTCAATTTATAGACATAAAGCTCAAATATTTACTTTCAAATTGCTACCAAACAACAAATTATAAATATGGGCTCGCTACTTTGAGTAAAAACCCAAGAACCAAACTGACTCTTAGTTTTTACAAACTTTTTAATTCTATAATAATTTATTTAAAAGCTTTAACTACTTATAAAGTGTCTTTTTATGGCAACGTGTATTTTTGGAGGTTTTAAGATAAATAACATAGCCGCAACGCGCGTAGTAAAAACCACTTGTTACACAAGAACAAGTTTAAATAAGAAAATGTAACTCGTATAAAATGTAACTCGTATTCAGAATTACAGATGATTTTTCTTAGATACATGATACACTTGTTAGTGGTAATGGGACATAAGTGACGCGTCCCTATGCCCATGTTGCACCAAAGTCGACGAGTTCCTCCCCTTACACCTCTTCCATAGCGACGTGTCCCACATGGATGATTTGGGTGAATCGGTCGCAAATGCGACCTCTTCTTGTGTGTTGTTTGTATTAGTGAATAAGTAGGCCCAAACCCGTTTGTGGGTTTAGGGCATTAGAGTTTGTGTACTATAAATATTCTATCAATGCAAGATAACTCTTAGAAGGGGTTTTTTATCATTCTACATGGTATCAGAGAATCGATCCTAAACACCTTCATCTTCCAAAATCAGTCGTTCCAAAACAACCTTCATCACAAAAATACTTGTCCTCCGGTCATCGGCAACTCGCCGATGATCCGGAGGGATCCCAAAACATACCTTTTTTTCTGTTTATCCTATTAGTAACACCGCCGCCACCGCTGCTATTCCACCACCTTTTCCGTTTATTTTTCCGTCACTTGATTTGTGTAAAGGTCACGTTTTGTTTACCTTTGTTTTTGTTTGCTGCATATAACACCCGATACAACCCACTCGGCATCACACTTTGGCCCTTGTCAAAAACCCGGAAAGCCTCCTTGAGCTCTTCCTCGGCATCAGTGTTTTTCATCTTGAAGGGTTGGATCTTTCCAGAATCCCACCAACCCCATTGCCACTACCTGTGACGAGCCTCTTCTCAATATTAGGACGTGGGGTATTTTCCCTCTTCATCATCAAAAATCACGAAAAGAAAGTTCACCTTTACAACTTGTATAAGAGAGAGAGGAATATATATATCATATGATACGATATTTGATATTAGTGGGATGTGATCTATTGTTGTCAAAGAGAAAGTTAATGGCAAGGATCCATTTGAATGAGTGGTGCTTTTTATTTGATGACTTATTTATTTCTTTTATGTCGGGTATTTTATTCGTATAATTTAATAAGTTGTTTGTTTTATTTTTTATTTGTGTTAAGGTCACGTCGTGCTAAGGTCACGAGTTGTTAAATCGTGCTAAGGTCACGATCATGCTAAGGTCATGAGTTGTTAAATCGTGCTAAGGTCACGTTCATGCTAAGGTCATGAGTTGTTAAATCGTGCTAAGGTCACGTTCGTGCTAAGGCCGATGTTGTTAAATCGTGTTAAGGTCAGTTCATGCTAAGGTCATGAGTTGTTAATCGTGCTAATGGTCACGTTCGTGCTTAAGGTCACGAGGTTTGTTATAAAACGTGCTAAATGTCCCGTTCTTGCTAAGGTCAATGAGTTGTTAAATGTGCTAAGGGTCACGTTCGGCTTAAGTCAACAGAGTTGTTTTTTAAAACGTGCTAAGGTCACGTTCTTGTTTTGTTTATGTTAATGTTTTGTTTTATTTCTTCTTTTCTAGTTTACTTCTTCAGTCCGAGCTTTCGCGATTTCGCCGCTCGGACTGCGAGGGAATATTAGTGAATAAGTAGGCCCAAGCCCGTTTGTGGGTTTAGGGCATTAGGGTTTGTGTACTATAAATATTTTATCAATGCAAGATAACTCTTAGAATGGGTTTTTTTATCATTCTACAGTTTGTATGTGAGTGTTTTTTTATTTAATTATTTTTTTCGTATGTTTTTGGTGGTGTTTTCGGTTTCTTTGTTATCCTATATTGATCGGGAAGTTGTTCTGTGGTTGGAATGAGAAAAGAGTCCCCAATTGCTACTAGTCATGAGTTTTTGAAAAGAATAAATAAATAAGACAAAAAGGACGGGGAAAATAAGAGTAGGAGTGTAAAATAATAAATGTCATGATGTAAAATCTACAACTACAATAGTCTTATCCACCGTTGGAATATCGCAATCATGAAAATTGCATCCTCAAATTTAATAAATGCTAACGAAATTGTACGTCAATGAAAGTACTTTTTTTCTTTAAAAATTAATTGCATCATATTTCTTTCTACATTACTAGATAATGAAATTTCACAAAACACCGACGAAATTGATCATCCTTCACAAATTTTAGTTATTTAAATCAGCTTTCGTTTTCAGTGATACTACTGGTACCGAATGTAGTCCATTTATGTTGGGCCCAGCCCAATTTATATTGGTGCATATTCAATTCACAAGGTATTACTTTGTTGGACATTTTTCTTAAAACACATAAATATTGAGATTTTTAGGTAACGAGTTTGAACTTTGAAGGGTTTTCTGAGTTTTTATTATTTTTAATATATTGATTTCTTATACAGTGAAATAGATCCTTATTGATTTCGTATGTTCATTATGTACGAAAATGTACAATATTCAGTTCTACTTTCCTCCGAGGTTATATTTTTAGCTTATGCTAATCACATTGAGAGGTAAATAGGACATTTAAGATTAAGATGAACATTTTACTTTTTTCTCCTTTTTCCGCATGGTTACTTTTCATCGGCCCCAAAAAAAAATCTTTCTAAATCCCATACCCACCCACCCCACTTCTTTCGCTAAAAATAAGAAGGAAAAAAAAAAATTACGAGACTGCTTTTATTTTTAACTTTTACAACATTCTAGCGGCGCTGGTCCAAAAAAAAATGTTATGAAGACCGAAAAAAATAAATCCGCACAAAATACAATTAAGGAAAGAAAAAATGCGCCGAACTATTAAAAATGAGACCCCTAAGAGAAAAATAAACCCAAACAAAAAAAAAGCCCCGCAACAACGCGCAAGATTAACGGTGCCCCGCAAGCAACGCGCGGGTCATTTCGCTCGTTATATCTATACTAAAATCACATTTATCAGTACACAAAATGCCAAAAAACAGTAACGGGCTACTGTTCCATGATGAACAGTATAGCCCACATCGGCTAGGCCCGGTGGTTACTGTTCATCGGCCCAAAAAAAATTATACCGGTGGTTACTGTTCATCGTCCCGAAAAAAAAAACCTTTATACTCCCCCTTTCTTTCGTCAAAAATAAGAAGAAAAAAAAAATTACGTTTACGACTTTCTATCCATCGGATCGGCCTGGACCAAAAAAATATATATACATCCCCTTTATTGAAAAAAAAAGTTGTCATTTAATATGAGAAAAAAACAAACTATTAAACATGAGACCGAAGAAATTAATCCGAACAAAAAAAATGCCCTGTAATAACGCGCGAAAAAATAACGCCCGCAGCAACGCGTGGGTAATCTTTGCTTGTATATACACATTTATCATTACATATAATGCCAAAACAGTACGGGATATTGTTCATCGATGAACAGTGTAGCCCACACCGGCTAGGCCCGGTGGTTACTGTTCATCGGCCCAAAAAAAAATTTATACCGTTGGTTACTGTTCATCGGCCGGAAAAAAAAAAACTTTATACTCCCCCCTTCTTTCGTCAAAAATAAGAAGAAAAAAAAATTACGTTTACGACTTTCTATCGGCCTGGGCCCAAAAAAAAAATATACATCCCCTTTATTGAAAAAAAAAATTGTCATTTAATATGAGAAAAAAATAAACTATTAAACATGAGACCGAAGAAATTAACCCGAACAAAAAAAAATGCCCCGCAATAACGCGCGAAAAAATAACGCCCGCAGCAACGCGGGGTAATCTTTGCTTGTTATTATGAAAACAGATTACGTAGGTCGTATCCAGGCTGTCAGCAGGATTTACACATCGGGTGACCCCACCACTAACCGTACCCGTCGAAGAATTTTGGACATACAAAACCTAGGGTACTTCATCTCTTAAAGAAACCACTTACTACTTAATATATTAGCTATCCATATTTAATCCATCTAATTTTTTTAACAGTGGTGATACCATCACTTTGACGCTTTGGCATGAAATGGCTGTGAACTTCAATCTACAAGAGTACGAATCCATGGAGAAACCAGTCGTTATTGCCGTTAGATCCTGCTGGGTCAGGCGCTTCAATGGTATAATTTCTGAAATCAAAAAGGTATGCGTGCAACATCCTAACAGATTTAACGATTACAAATTGTTTAATATACACAGGTTTGCAACTTTCGGGAACGTCAGCCACACATTATTATCTGAATCCCAATATACCAGAAACCTTTCGCATTAAGCAAATGTAAGTAACATGACAATACTCTTGCAAATATAGTGTTGTTACCTTTAAAGTTGACCATCTGAGTATACCTTACAGGTACCAGCAACAGGCAGAAGTTCAACCGATTCTAAACATTGACCCTCACCGACACGAAAACGATGAGGAAGAAAAATACAGAAACCATTTTCCTTTGGTTACTCTCCTTGAGGTTGATCCTCAGAATTATGAGGCACTAAATTATTTTCAGTTAATTCATTTTGTAACCAAATTTTTAATTCCTAAATTAAAATACTTCACTATTATAACAAACGCAAACATCGTGTACAGCGGGCTAGATTCACAACAGAAGCGACAATCTACAAGATAAACACACAGACAAAATGGTATTACCAAAGGTATGCTACTTGCGGAAAACAAGTCATCCCAGGGACCCTGTTCCCACCTGCAAAAACCATGGACCTCAGCCGACTCCAGTCTACAGGTACCGATACATTTAATCTATATCACTGAACATTGAGAATTCACTAACTCCTGGACCATTACAGTTACTGTTTTAAGGCGATCATAAACGATTATTCGGCAAGTATATCCGTTACTTGCTTCAGTGATCAAGCCCATACTCTGACAACAGATTGTAACGAATTGCTGGCTGAACTACCGAATAGAGATCCGTACATATTGCCGCCCTCACTAAAAGCATTGGAAGGCACTAGACACATCTTCCAATTTCATTTCGATGGTGGAAGTACCTCAAGGAGACGGGGACTTTGTACTAGACAAAGTTTTTAAACCCAATGTGTTGCCTCTACCTGCACCGCCTCCACAACCATCAACAGTAGCATATCCACAGCCTTCGCCACCACTACCGATAGCTGAGGAAGAACCATAACCAATACACTACCTAAAACCAACAAGCCCTGCCATGTCAACAACTGCTAGCAACGATCCGATTGTTCTGCAACCCGATGTCGGAGAAACAGAGGAATCGCAGTCAACACCTCCATACATGATCGAAACAGGAAAAGAAGACAAACTAGCTGAACCCAGTGGCCAATATAAACCCTCGGTCCGGAAGGGACTATTTCAAACCAATCCACAAGAGGACACTTCTGAACATACAAAGAAAACAAAACACGACAAGTGAACAACTCATGGGTTACTTAACAATATGTGTCTTTCACAGGACATAATAGTGTATCCTCTCCTTCTATCCTGTTTGTAAACCTACAACTTCTGTAATACTCTAACAAGAAGGTTGTCAGTCTACCTGCAACTTGTTTCTTTTGTATAAATCCTACTGTACTTTCTTTCTTTTGTGTGAATCTTAATGGAAACTACAAGTAGGTGATTTTACCCTGTATCTAAACACTCTTCCTTTTGTGTAAATCCTAATGTACTTTCTTTCTTCTGTGTAGATCTTAATGGATACTACAAGTAGGTTACCTATTTACACGCTTTCAATCTAATAGTTACGAAAAAGACCAAAGTTAGAAAACCAAAAATTCAACAGATACAAAATAAATATATCCACATTGCTAACTGTTTCTTTACCAATGTTTTAAAAACCTTATAAAGAAAACACACTACTAAAACCTTTTACGACAAAGTTAGTCCCTGCCGCAACGCGCGGGCTAACTGCCAACTTGTTTTCATTCATCTTTTAGTACTATCAAGATACCAATTACCAATTATGGTAGTCATAACTCATACGACTCAAATCCATATTGTTAGAAAAACAAAGAACACAAAAATATGATGTGAGTTTATGGTATACTAGAATGGTATCCGCGCAAAGCAGCGTGATATCAAATATGCAGTTTTTTTTATCGTATTTTGATCTTTTAACGGTATATATATTTATAGTCGGTATTTGACGGTTTATCAGTTTGATAGTTTTAAAACAAATGTGTGTTTAAATTTCCTAAATTATATTAATACACATATAGATACCATAATTATATTCATTCTACTTAATAAAAATTAAAAGTTTATGATTAAATTTACATATCTATTTGTATTATGTAACTTTATAATACCTATTGAATATTTATACACAAAAAATACGTACTATTTTTTGCCATTTATTCAATACATTATTTATTCAAATTTTTTTACTCAGTAGCGTGTCTCTTTTCTCTCCCCTACTCACTCAAGTGTACTTCTAAAAAACTAACAATATCTTTTCATTAAAACTCCTACACTAAGGGTGTGTTTACTTCTAAAAAACTAACAATATCTTTTCATTGAAACTCCTACACTAAGGGTGTGTTTGTTTCATTAAAATGTTTTGAGTCTGAATCTGTCATATCTTACTGGTAAGAAACGGCTATAAAGTCTGAATCTAAAAGATATAATGTTGTTTGTTTTTTATAATTGTCCGAATGATATTAATTGTGTATTTTTTAAATATATAATAAAAAATAAAAATACGATGAATGCGTAACTTGTGTCAATCATGAAACACTATTTTTATCTTAATTTTTAAACCATAACAAATCATTACATAAATTATCGGGTTGGGTTTATTAAATGATTTTAATTTTATTCGAGGTGGCTGAGCAAAACCAAATGATAACCGAGCCAAATCGACAAACCGAGCCGAGCCGAACCGACAGAAACCGAACCGACTATTTTCGGTTCGGTTTTGGGTTTTGTATATTTGTAATTTTCGGTTTCGGTTTGGTAGGTTTGGTTCGGGTTAAAATAAAAAAAATACACTTAAACTATCTATTCAGTTCGGTTTTGATTTTTCCCGGTAAACTTCGGTTCATGTTTTTCTCAAACTCGGTTTTCGGTTCGATACAATTTTTGTCTGTTCGATTCGGTTTTAAACCGATGCTCACCGTCCATAATAAATAGAATCGAGTTAGAAAAAATATAAAAACATAATCTTGGTCTATATTTCTCCTTTGTAAAAAAAAGTAACTACTCGTATGTGTTGGGATTTTAAATCTAATTAACCATTAACACGAGTACGCAGCGGAAAGTAAACACGTATAGAATTCATAATTAA
>BQNB010115972.1:1594-21451 GCA_026074375.1 Tanacetum coccineum
CTTTCGAGCTAGACTTTTGTCTTGAATCTTCGAGTGACCGAAGCTTCTTTGTTCGGGTCCATTTATGTGATCCTAACATGAAGGGATCTTTGATAGTGGTTGTTCTAGAAGTATGACTGGTAACATGGAAAGACTGGATGACTTTTAAGAGTTTCAAGGAGGAAAAGTGACTTTTGGTGATGGTGAAGGTAGGATTACTGGCAAAGGGACAATCATAACTCCCACACTGGATTTTGAAAATGTCTACTATGTGAAGGAACTGCAACAATTCAACTTGTTCTCCATCTCTCAGATTTGTGACAAGAAGAATAGAGTTCTCTTCACAGACACTGATTGTCTTGTGCTATCCAAGGACTTCATACTTCCAGATGAATAATCTCAGTCCCAGGGGTAATTTGGCTTGTTTAGTGGCAAAAGCCTTAGTTGATGAATCTGTGAAATGGCATAGGAGGATGGGTCATGTGAACTATAAAAACATGAACAGATTGGTAAAGGGTAACTTAGTTAGAGGACTACCCCCTAAACTTTTCAAGAATGACCATACCTGTGTTGCATGTTGTAAAGGCAAGCAACACAAAGCCTCTTATAAGGCCATTACTGCTGTGAGCTCCATTTCTGAGCCTTTGCAATTGCTTCATATGGACCTCTTTGGTCCTACATCAATTCGAAGCATTGACCACAAATATTACTGCCTTGTGATCACTGATGACTATAGCAGGTTTTGTTGGGTTTTCTTTTTAGAACATAAGGATGAGACCTATCCTATCCTTAAGGACTTTATTAATCTTGTAGAAAACCAGTTGAACAAAAAGGTAAAAGCTATAAGATGTGATAATGGTACAGAGTTTAAAAATGCTCATATTATTGAACTCTGTGGGTCAAAAGGGATAAAGAGGGATTATAGTAATGCCAGAACCCCACAGCAAAATGGGGTTGCTGAGAGGAAAAATAGAACCCTCATAGAGGCAGCTAGAACTATGTTGGCTGACTCTAAGTTACCTACTATGTTTTGGACTGAAGCAGTAAGAACTGCTTGTTATGTCTTGAATAGAGTGTTAGTAACTAGTCCTCATAATAAGACACCCTAAGCCTTATTGACTGCGAACATTCCTTCAGTCAGTCATTTTAAACCCTTTGGGTGTCATGTGACCATTCTAAACACAAGTGATCATTTGGGTAAGTTTGATGGCAAGGCTGATGAAGGCTACATTGTTGGATACTCTGCAAGTAATAGAGCCTACAGGGTGTACAATGTGCCTAATAAAAGGGTAGAAGAGACTATGAATCTGAGGTATCTTGAGGAAAAACCTAATGTACAGGGTCTTGGTCATGAATGGTATTTTGACCTCGATTATTTGACTGATACTTTAGGCTGTAAACGTGATAAAGCTAACCAATCTGCAAGAACACGAGAAACTTCAACTAACCCTGCAGGTACACAAGATGTTGATTCAGACTCAGAATGTGCTGAACAAGTCATCATTGTCCCTTCTTATCCATTACACAACATTCAAGAGGTTGAGCCTAAAGATACTTCTGGTGATGAAGTTGATGATTCTCCTCTTGATTCTGCTGAAGAAATTTTTCAACAGGAGCTTGCAAGGCTGAAAGGTCAGGAACAAAGAGCCACCTCTGATGCAAAAGATGCTGAGGAACTTCAGAAGAGAGCAAGTACAAAAACAGTTCCTACTGGTAGCATCCCAGTTCCTTCTGGTGATACAACGATTTCTCCTGGTGATGTTTCAGTTCCTACTGGTGGTGTTCCAGTTCCTACTGGTAGTCCAACTGACTCATTCTTTGATGATGAGCCTACAACAAGATTCCCCAGTCCATCAGACCTTGGAAATAATGAACCCTCACCTGGTATTTTCTCTTCTTCATCCTATGATGATGAGTTTGGTGCTGATCTAAACAATTTAGCATCAACTGTGGAAGTCAGTCCTGTGGCAACTAAGCGAATCAATACAATTCATCCTCAATCTCTGATTATTGGGGATCATACTTCAGCTGTGCAAACGAGAAGCAAGGTCAATAAGACTACTACTGGTGAATCTGCTTTTATCAGTTATATTCATGACCAGCAGAGAGACAATCATACAGACTTTCAACATTGTCTGTTTGCTTGTTTTCTTTCTCAAGTTGAACCAAGAAGTGTAGCTCAGGCCCTTGAAGATCCAAGCTGGGTTGATGCTATGCAGGAAGAAATGCAACAGTTCAAGTTTCAAAATGTATGGGTTCTTGTTGATTTACCTGAAGGTAAATATGCTATTGGGACTAAGTGGATACTAAAAAATAAGAGAGATGCCAGGGGGATTGTTGTCAGAAACAAGGCTAGACTTGTAGCACAAGGACATAGACATGAGGAGGGCATTGATTATGATGAAGTCTTTGCTATCAGATTGTTTTTAGCATTTGCCTCTTACTTAGGATTCATGGTTTATCAGATGGATGTTAAGAGTGCGTTTCTTTATGGTAGAATTGATGAGGAAGTTTATGTCACTCAACCAAAGGGATTTGTAGATCTTCAACATCCCAAGAAGGTCTACAAGGTAGTCAAAGCTCTATATGGACTTCATCAAGCACCAAGAGCTTGGTATGCAACCCTTTCTACCTTTTTGCTGAAACATGGTTACAGAAGAGGCACCATTGACAAGACTCTCTTTCTTAAGAAGCACAAAAGAGATATCATCTTGGTACAAGTTTATGTGGATGACATCATCTTTGGATCTACAAAGAAGGCCTGGTGTGATGAATTTGAGGCCTTGATGAAGGGAGAATTTGAAATGAGTGCTATGGGAGAACTTACTTTCTTCCTAGGATTACAAGTTCAGCAAAGACCTGATGGAATTTTTATCAACCAAGACAAGTATGTGCAAGAGATCTTGAAGAAGTTTGATTTGGAGTGTGTCAGGACTGCCACTACACCCTATGAAGCTCCAAAGCCTAAGTCCAAGAATGAACCTGATAGTCCTGTAAATGTACATTTGTACAGATCCATGATAGGTTCACTAATGTACTTGACAGCTTCAAGGCCTGATATAATGTTTGCAGTCAGTGCTTGTTCAAGGAATCAAGTCACTCCTACTACTTCAAATTTGGAAGCAGTGAAGAAGATTTTCAAGTATCTTAAAGGCCAACCTAGGTTGGGCTTATGGTACCCTAGAGAGTCACCTTTTGTGCTTGAAGCTTATAGTGACAGTGATTATGCTGGGGCAAACAAGGATAGGAAATCCACAACTGGTGGATGTCAGTTTCTGGGTAGGAGGTTGATCTCATGGCAATGCAAGAAGCAAACAATTGTGGCTACCTCTTCCACTGAAGCTGAGTATGTTGCTGCTGCTAACTGTTGTGGTCAGGTACTCTGGATACAAAATCAGTTGTTAGATTATGGGTATAACTTTATGAATACCAAAATCTTTATTGATAACCAAAGTACCATTTGCATAGTTAAAAACCCAGTTTTTCACCAACGGACTAAGCACATAGAAATTAGGCACCATTTCATAAGAGATGCTAATGAAAAGAAACTTATTCAAGTGCTTAAAATACATACTGATGATAATGTGGCTGATTTGTTAACCAAGGCATTTGATGGACCTAGGTTTAATCATCTTGTGGTTAACATTGGGATGCTCAATCCATAGATACTATGATTGAGGGGAGGATTTGAGTCCAAGGGGAGGACTGTTGTTGTAAAATTTTCTAAAAAGTTGGTTTTTAATTTTTTTTTTAAAGATTATTTTTACCCAACATATTTTTCTTGCTATACAATGTTTCTCGCTATCGTTGAAATATATCTTCTGGAAGTTTTATTTTTTTTTCTACTGGTGAGTTTAGTTCCTCTTGCTTGTCTATAATTAGTTCATTCTGGTAGTTAATTTTACTTTCCATTTTATTGTATCTGTTTTGTGTGTATTGGCCTAATCTTTTGCAGACTACTGGTTCAAGAGGGTGGATTAGTCATTTTCTAGTGTTCTACATGGACCACGTGGTTTTATTTTGATGCCAAAGTATTCATACTGGTAGTTCAAGTGTTCCCTCTGGTGTAACCAGAGTTCCTACTGGTAGTTTTCATTTTCCGTACTGGTAGACCACGTTCCTTACTGTATGATTAATTTTTACTTCTGGTTGACTTTTCTTTGTGCTGGTTATATCTGTTCGTACTGGTAGATTAAATTAAATTTTCTCTTCATTAAAAGTTACATTTAAGATATTGGTGTCATTTTATTAGTCAAAGGGTTTTCTACTTAAATGGATAATTACTGTTATCTCACATTTTAACAGTTATTTATTTATTTTTCCATCAAACCCTAATTACCAAACGGCCCAATAGGAATTGAGATCATTTCTCTATATAAATTAAATTCCCATTCTCTACCAGTACCAACTCACACTTGCGATCAATACCCAGCACAAAATCTTAACCTTATCTCCACATCATCAATGGCCGCACTAAGATACAGGGATGAACACAACAAAGTGGGTTACTTGCAAAAACCTAAAGGCAGTGATGATTATCATCAGATTCTTGACTTTTTGGGGGCTTCTCACATAAGGTATGCTCTCACCATTGACCCCATCATCTTTGACTCCTTAGTCAAACAATTCTGGTCTACGGCTACACTCAGGTCTCCTGAGTTAGGCCCTCCAGCTATCCTAGCTACCATTGATGCGACTCCCTACACAACCTATATACTTATTAGCTTTTGCACAGTGCGCCATAAACATTTTTGAGTGTGCACCAAGTTTTGGATATGGAAATAGTTTTTGGTATGCTGCTTGGTTTTATTGCAACATATTTTGAACAAACAAATTTTCAGGGTTTGGGTGTTGGTTAACCACCACACAACAAATGGTGTTCAACTCACCATGTCTCACAGACAAGAAAGAGTTGATTCACCATGAGGGTACGGCTCTGGTGTGATTCTCAAATCCGTTGATAACTTTAATAGTTTGCTCAAAACTATAGGGTATTTAACTCACCCATGCTTCTTTTGCTGAGAGTTGAAATGGTCATCAATCCACCATGGATAATGCCCTTATTGGTAACCAAAGGATTGGCTAGTCCAAAGGCAAACAACTTTTGGTAAAGACTTAACAAATCCGTTGATAGCTGACAATTTGTAAAAATGAAGGGCAAACATCTCACCTTGGTTATCAACAAGACCAAGAGTTGGCTAGTCCTAAAGCAAACGCTACAGGTATAGACATATAAAATCCATTAATGGCTGGAATGAATTTGCCCAAAAATCATAGGGTATTCCAATACCCATCGGATTCATTTCTAAGAGTTGGTCTGGTTACTAATTCTCTAAGTGTGAAGTCATGACCACCAAATAAATACTAGGCCTAACCAGAGTTGAGTAGCTATTATGGTCTAAAGGCTTATCAAATCTACTCATGTCGCTGAGGTGGTTCCAAAGTCTGTTGTTGGTTCAAGTTTTTCTATTGCTTCTTCAAAGTTGCTACCTTTTGATGTTCAACATCAACAAGACTTTATGATGTTTTTATTTTTTTAATAATCGGATATCCAAGGCTATTGAAACCAAACTGTTGACACAAGATCTGCTCAATATTCATGCTCATCATCATTATCTCTTAAAGGTGTTGTATGAAGAAAATACCGATATGTGCAGAAGTTTCATGTGTTCAAGTCGAGACTCAAGCAGATTGGATGGTGTTGTACAGTTCATATTTCAATCCTCATGGTTCAAGTTTGAAGATCTATCTAGAAACTGGAAATTAACTTAGTTAAATTCCAGTTTAGGGGAGGATTGTTAGGAATATTTGTAATACTTAGTTGCACTAGTAGTGAGAATTTAGTAGTTCCTACCTGGTAAACTAGTAGTGTCCACGGCAGTATGTAATTCTGCTATAAGGTTATAATCATATTATCTGTAGAGACTAAATCAAGTCCTACTAGTAGAATACTTAGCCTGGTAAAAGTCAAAGTATATCTCCAGGATAAAGGATTTAGTATAGTTAGAGATGAAGATATGCATGAGCTAAATAAGGAAGATATTCATGCGTATCAATCTCACACGGTTTTAGTAAATGCTGATTAGGGTTTCTCCACTATAAAGAGAACCTACGGCTTAGGGAAATGTACGCATTCAGAAAAAAACACATTTCTCCTTATCTTTTAGTTTTTATTAGTCCTGTTCTTCTTATTAGTTGTGTCTATATTCCGCGTAGACATTAGCTTTTCAAAGCAAGAGTCTCTCTTGTGATTATCTTGTGATTACATAGGTTAATCACCATCCTTAACATGCAGTAAAGATCTATTTAGAGTGGGATCCAACACATCACAACATAATGGTGTCAACAATAGAGAGAACTAAGGAAAAGGAAAATCAAAAGGGACACTATGTGTCATGATAATACCAACACAAGATAAAGGAGTCTTGCATTACGATAGCAAAGTCATACCACAAAGAAACATAATCCAAAAGTCTACACCAAATCAACAAACATCCAAGTATCAAACAATTCAAATGACTTAAATAAAATCTCTAGGAGAATGACTCCACATGCAAGCCTACGGTCTCACTAGCTACTCTTCCTAACTTCAACATCCTCAAGATGGTTACCTGAAAATGATGCCTAAAACGTCAACACAAAGGTTGGTGAGAGTTATAGGTTTACGAAACACAATCCACTTTAAAATAAATTAATGTGATTAATAAAACATGACAGGACAATTAAGCTAGCTACTATACAAGCTAACATGCAATCATATCAAACAACCATAATTGGGACGGAACGTGCCCACGATCCACATCATACAGTCATGGGTAACCCCGTTACCCTCCGATTGGAACACACAGAAAATGGGTAGAAAGCACTACATCCAATTGGAACCAAAACACAGAAATATAGATGGGTAGCTCGATCTATACCCACCTTTGGAATACACAGAAACTTTACCACATGTCACATAAATGAAATAATAACCCGCTTAAATGGCCCATGCACTAAGATAAAATCCCATAATCAGAGCAACTTAAAACATTTCCAAAATACTTGCATCATTTCCACCCTAATAAAACATAAGAAAAGAGGGGCTATGAAACTCACATGATGCACAAGCAGCTTCCAAACAATATCAACACAAGCTACACAATACAAACACAAACGTGTTACACGCAACCAAGATAAAAGCTCAAGTCCATGTAACTCACGTATGATGGATGTCTAAGAGTTTGTTTAACCATCATGGGCCACCCCGACACCTTGCCCAAACCTAACCACTTCATTATCACATTACACTAGTTAACTACAGTTTGTTTCAAAACGTGCAGAATTTTAAGCGTGTCTATGCCCTAGCTTAAAAAAAAACCTTACTTGATGACCTTTATAAATTATACCAAAAATCATCTATGTTCCTTTATTTTTCTCTAACTACCATTTGATTCCCAAAATCCATTTACATGCACAAGTACTCCTAAGAAAATCAAACTTCAAAACTGTCCTAATTCGGATCTAATAGCACACCAAAATATATCACTCTAACTACCACACTTAGACATGCTTTCAGAGACTAATTTTCACAGGATTATCAATAGACATATGGAACTAAACTTAACTATAGTAGAGGATCCTAAGCTATAATCCTTCTTTTAAGTAGTTTTACCCTCCTAAACATGACCTAAATCTAACCGTCTTTACTGGTTTTTTGAAACAACTTTCTTAGTTTAGACAAAACTGACCCCAACTTTTCCATACTCAAAATCATTCGAGGCCGGATCATTTTTGGAAATACATTCATGAACTACTGGTTAGAGTCAAGAAACCCTCAAAAAACGCTATATACCAACATAGAAGATATACACTCTGTGAACACAACCCTAACTTCTACTCACTCAAATCAAAAAATTAACGCAACCCTAAGCATACCACATGCATGAACTCGCATCTAATCTATCCCTGAATCATCTGGATCATAAACTTCAATAATATTAGGATTTATTTTGAAACCCTAAATCCACATTGTTATTACATGAATAAAAAAGATTTAATTATGAAAACACACTTACCTTGAATCTTAGACCTAAAATCACAACTCTTGATTGTTCTTAGATCTTTAATGAAAATCAACTCCTTAGGGTTTTCTTTGAGGAGGTTCATACGGCTCACACAAGGGAAGAAGGAGAGAAAATCTTTTGACTAGGGCTTTATATATATATATATATATATATATAAATATATATAGTATATATATAGAAAGAAAAATCCTTATTCTAAACAAATCCTAATCTAATTAAAAAAAACAGATTTTTTTCCTTTTTATTATTCCCTAGAAACCAAGACGCATCCTTATTATATATATATAAATATATATCAATATATAATTATTAATTAACTTGTTTACTTTATTATTACTTAAGTTTTATAAAATCCTAAGCTAATTTGATTAAACATTTATACTTAAAACGCTACTTACTAAACTTTCTAAATATAACTTTCATTTCACCAAACCGCTTTCTATTTTTAGAAAGGTTTGCTACAAACTTCTATATTTCACTCACTTATTTTATTTCTAAAATGTCACATTTCCCATAAACACTTAACACTTAATTATCAAACTATTGACGTAGCATTGCATGCAATACGCCATTCCTTTCCATTATCACTAAACGTGAACAAATGGAATACTCATTACCAAACACAAACACACTCAAAATGAGATGCCCAAACACCTCAAAATGAATTTAAGCACATTACTTAACCCACTTAGCACACATATAATCATATAGCACAACACCTAAACACATAAAATGAACTCTTAGCCATTTCTAAAGGTATAAACTAACCTGCTCAAATCACGGTTGTCACACATTAACTGTTATCAATAAAAACTAAAATCATGACTAATGTTCTAACTAGACCAACCCTATAAAGTCTAAGGTCGCACGATCTTGCAATCACCATCCTATGGTTTTTGGTTGGAGAGATGGTTGATACATTCGAGGATATGGCTCAACATAAACCTCATCTCATCTTGAAGATTGTTGATAATTATTTTGGTTCGTTGACAATGAGGACATGTGTGTTCTTGTGGTTGTGAAATAGAGGGACCTTCTATCCATAGGGATTGATCAAGAGGGACAAAGGTTCTTGATGGTGGTAGTGATGTTCTAAAAGGTGGTGTTTAGGTAGTGAGAAGATGGTGAGTGAATGCAGATGAAGGAGACTATTTTGTAATATTTTATGCGATTTGGAATTGCGGCTTCAATGATGGTTTGGAAGTTCTTGGGGTATGACCAATTTCTTGCATCGACTTGATCTCTACATAAAATGGTTCGGTATAAGCACCTCATTCCTACTTCTAGAGAGAGATTTATTAGAAGGAGATGATGGCTCAAATTCCATAGTAGAATTATTGAAGGGATTGTTTGAGAGAGACCTTAAGAGTGAACTTGAGAGAGTGATGGTGGTGGTGGATTGGAGATCCTTGGTGGTAGATCATTTAAAGAAGTCAAGTAGGGATGTGGTTCAAGTGGTGAGCTAGGAGGAGTAGAGAAACTGATAGCTCTAGGAGCAAGTGGTATACTAT
This sequence comes from Tanacetum coccineum, assembly GCA_026074375.1. Taxonomy (NCBI): domain Eukaryota; kingdom Viridiplantae; phylum Streptophyta; class Magnoliopsida; order Asterales; family Asteraceae; genus Tanacetum; species Tanacetum coccineum. Next base: position 11,151 of record BQNB010115972.1, read on the forward strand.
TAGTCCATGAGTTAGATTTGTTTGGCTAATTGTTGGTGGAGGGATTGTGAGAGCAAGAGTGGTACCTAGGTTGGGATGGTTTTAGATGGGTGAGAATTTATTTGATGAAAGGTTAATGAAATCGGTCCTAGGCATTTTTCTTGGAGGATTTTGGGTGGAAGAGTTAGCACTTGATGGCATGAAGATGAGGATCAAAGGGAGGTTTTAGGGCTGGTTATTTTCAGGTTTAGATGGTGATAACAAGATCTTACTAAGGTCAAAATTTATATACAAAAGGCATGCAAAACATTAAATGACTAGACCACTAACTTTTCTCTAAATTCAATCATTAGGACTCCTTTTTAAAGTCAAACAAGAAAGAACCAGGTATTGGGTTATCTTAAGACAAGTCTAACTAACAAATTTATGAACTTAGATTAAAAGGTTAACACCCCAAAACAAGCAAATGCTCTCTATAGAACCAGCATTCGCGGTTTCATTGGTTCAATGGAACCGGCTTTGCTGCACAAGGAACCGGCTGCAGCATCCTTGGTTCCTATTTTTCCAAAACTTCTAGTAGAGATCTAAACGCATTTCTAATCCTGATTTTCTTCTTTATTACTTGATCTAATGCTAGTACTAGATCATCCTAGGGCTTATGGGAGAAGCATAATGTTCTAACCCTAACAAGTTCTACCAAACCAAACACTCATAAAACATAAAAGATCATTCATAAAGTTTGAACAATTAAGTTTTTGATGCTTTTGATTTATACACATAGAGGGCAAAATAGAACAAAACTCGATATAACAAGAATCCATAAGAATTTTTTAAATCAATCACATCTTAAGCAAGCATTCACATTTGCCTAGCACATCTTTACTCCTTCTTAGAAACTTGAAGAAGGAATTGACTAAAATCTATAGCTAAGTATAACTATTTAACTTGCATTTGAAATTCATCTTCGTAACTTCCTCATTAAAGGGTAAGGTATGAAGCATAGAGTTAGGTTATGAGATCCAGAAAAGGTAACATGGTGCGAGGATGAGATATGTATTTAGGTTTTTTGATTGCGGGGTTCATAAGAATGAGGTGATTGTAGAGACGAGTTAGCAACATGCCATAAGGCATAGGACAATTTTGAAGGTTTTTTATGTTTATGATTCTTTTAGCCAGAAAATTGGTGAAATTATAGGGTCTTCGAGTAAATGGCAGAGATATCAATGGCAAGATGACGCTAGTATATAGGGGAATTACTTTCTTATACCTATGCATTATTTCAGATAAGTTAGATCCTAATTATCTTTAAGTTCTCTTTTGATGTTCATACATTGTGAATTTTAAATGGATGATCGGTTTTTCCATTAGTGGTAATGTGATGTATAATTTCACTTGGCGAAGAGATATAGTTGATGTAGGGATAACTTCTCGGATTCTTACTTTGGAATTTGAGAGATAATTCATCCGTATACACACAATCTCATAGTAAGGGAGTTTGAAGGATGTGGGCAAGGTGCTCGAGAGGGATATTGAATTGTCTATTAAAGGTTTCGGCCGAGGAGAAAAGTTCAAGCAAGAATCTAGGATGAATGTCCTCATCAACATCATATAGACATTGGAGATGGACATCAGAGAACTTAGTTTTAAAATTACTATGTTGAATGAAACAAACTTTGAGGGATTATTTTTTCCTTCATGAATGTCTATATTTCCAAGTCATGATGATGGGTTTTAGATACCTAATGATGTATTTTTTTCTCTTGAGATTATGAGGTGATTAGGTTTAGTGTGTTCTAATTCTTCTTGAGACGTGGTTGAACCTAATAAACGACAATGAGAAAATTAGGATGACTTTTGAAAGATGAGATGTATGCGTTACTTAATTTGATTTCTCTCATTTTATTATGTCGGAAAATATAAAAACGTTTTAAAACATTATAAATTTGAATGACCGTTCTTAAAATAAGTCAGGGTTTTGAGAAAATTTTGACAAACAATGTTTCATTGAATGAATCTAAAGTCATAGGGAGGTCATAAAAATGCATTGTCCTTTCATAGATTGAACATAAGAGCCATAAAGCCAAAAACTTATTGATTATTTGTGATTCAATGGAGAGGCCTAAAAGAGAAAGACAAAACCAATAGATTTTAAGATACTTACAATTGACAGTCATTAGGATGTTAGGATGGATTGATAGTGTTGATTTAATCTCCAATTCGTTTTTTTTAGAGTTTGTGGTTCGAGTTTCATATATGGTGATTTTTATTAGGGTAAATTTTTGAAGCAGTGAGGAGATGGTGGAAAGACGATGATTATGTCTATCAGTTTACCGGTTCTGCCAGTTCTATTGAAGAAGAGAACCGGCATTGCCATTTAATGGAACCGGAGAGGGTTGAAAGAAAAAAAAACACTTTATAAAAATTCTTTTTCCTCTTATTTACTTATAAATATGCCAAGATAATTTTTATTATTATTTTTGAGATGACAAAAATATTTAACAAGATATTTAGTTTTATATATATTTTTAGTATAGATTTTTTGGATCCTCGAGCAGATGAAAGACAGAGAACGAGTAACTCAAGAGAGAAGTGTTACACGACTTTCATTATTTTTGTTTAACAATATGTAAAGAGCCAAGAAGAGGGTAAATCTTCGTAGGAGAATCCGACAATGATGACTATATAGTTTTTTTTAATGAGCAATGATGATAGAGAGGGATGCTTAAGAGTCGAATATTTATTAATGTGACAAGATTGAGTGATGATAGATTAAGAAGATGTTGAGATGTGCTAGACCTTAGTATTATAAACACATATACGGAATAAACACATAACACAAATCATATTAAACTTAATCTAGATTTAGAGATGATATAGAAAAGTTTACCACTTCGTAATTTAGGTCCAAAGGAGACAATTGTGACCCGATATAGGTTGCAATAATTTTTTTTGAGAACCATAAAGGATTTTTAATTTAGATCTTTTAAAGTTTAGCCCACTTATTTTATTTTAAGCCCAAATAATACAAGTTATAATTTTTTTTGAAAAATCTAACAGATGCCGTTGTTCCTTTAGCTAAGCCTGGCCGGTTCCATTCTTCCATGGAACCGGTTGAACTGGCTTATTGGGCCAAATCCGAATTTTACCCCAGTCCAGTAGTTTTAAATAGTAACTAAACTTTTTAATACCGAAGAGAAGTTGGTTATAAAATATAAAGAGAGAAGATTATAATATATCTTTTCTTGATTCCAGAGATAGCGTCAAAGTATCCAAGACCATTCTTGATGATCCCTCATTCTTCCTTTAAAAAAATTGATAACACAAATAGATCTAAAAGATATTTGTAATTTTCAAAATTCATTTGATCAACTTTTAAAGATTTTAAAATACAGTATACTTTAAAATTTTTGATAACCTACTCTTGATACCAGTTGTGAAAAACTAAAGGAAGAGGGGGGTTGAATAGTTTTTCTCTTTCTAAATTTTGATTTAAATTTTTTTAAGTTAATTGTTAACATGTTTGTTAGATCTTATGAGTTAGTATAATGCCCCTCAAATATAAACACAAATAATTTAGTGATGATGAAAAATGTAAAGGTAAAAGGAAAACCACACAAGTATTTATAGTGGTTCGGCTACAAGGTCTCCTACCTTGCCCTACTTCAGTCCCCGAGTAACCTACTCGAGAGTTCGAATTCACTAGACACCAAAACTCCTTCAAGTGGCGGAGAAGCCTCACAACTTCGCTTACGCATAACCGGTACTAAATCGAAATACTGGTCCTTATATGGATGAACAATCCTATACTTGCTTACCCTTTATACAGTACTAAGCTAAATACCATGTCCCAATATGAAGGAAACAAGACCCCACAATGCTTACCCTCTACTAGGTGCCAAGCAATACACCAAGATCTAACAAAGTATATCCATCCTCAAATATATTATCTAATACAATATATTTTCCCAAACTTATCTAAATACTCCTAACACTATATGACATACATCTTGATTAACAATGATGATGAATGATACTTTGAGATCAGTATTTAGATATTCATATGACGATAGATACTTTCCTACAAAGTAGACCCTTGATGCTTGATCTCGAATCAAAAGTCTCATAACTTATCCTATTAAGAATACACCAAAACACTAAAATTAAAAGGCGACATGATCAAAGATCAGATGTTGAGCCTGACACATGAAGTAAAAAACAATGTAACGGTGCCTTAAAACCAAGAGAAATGACTTGGTATTATAAAGGCTTGAAAGTTTACTGTAGCGTGGTTCCGTCCGGTTCCATTGCCAAAAGAATCGACCAGTGCAGAGCCAATAGAAACCGGCTAACATTTTAAGCCCGGATGTTTGGTGGTTCCATTACCCACAATGGAACGCCAGTGCAACTGGAGGTAACCGACTAAGTCTGACATAAATACCAATTTAAAATTTGCAAAAAAACCTTTATAGATTAGTTGATGAAGTCATGTAAGTATGTATTAAACTTTTTCTTATGTAGGAAAAATACATTTAAGTTATACCTTGTGTTACCTACCTATTTAAGTCACAAATTGTAATTTTAATCTAAAAATGTATTTATTTTTTGTAAAAAATAGTAACAAAGTGAATGTGTAAGAACATATGATGAGTAAGATAATTGGAAAAAGATGATGGTTGAGTTAGAAAACTATTGGTTTAAAACTTAGTAAACATTATTTTCTACTTTCGATGATTTTATGTTTTGTTATCGACAAAACATGGATATATCGTAAAATATAAATAAACGTTTTTACGATTCATTTGTATTAACACGGATGTAACTTGTTTACATGTTGTGGCTGGCCTCAACGTTCTTCCCAAACAATATCATAATCCATGTCGGCTTCCGGGCCTGTCTCGTATACTATGGCACCTAACATATCCCCTGTAGGAAGCTCATACTCCTGAGCACCAACGACATTGTACAAGCACACTTTAAAATTTGGAATATGCGTATCCTCAAACTTCTCACGTGCCATCCTAAACAGCTGGACCAATGCATTATGAGTGTCCAATAAATCTATTAATCCTTTGACTATATCTCTACGAAGAACACTGTTCTCCCCCTGAAATGACTCATAGGAATATCTACTTCGTCGTCCGTATCATAAATGTACAACTGCAAGAACCGTGACGGTTGAACATAGTGACCCTATCCAATGGTAAAACTGACCAGAAATCTTAATGACATATGGTCCACGTGCATTGTTAATCGACTCCTTAATGTGCGCCCCTAATGATGTCATGCTGAACATCTGATTATACGCTCTTATATTTTCCAAAAGTTACGAATCTTCAAGTAACTCTTTATGAGTTGGATATTATCTGATGACTTGCGTAAGGCAACCCAACCTTCTCTAGAACAGTGATTATAACATGGACGTGCACCTCTTGCGGTATTCTTCATACGTTCCTCATACCAAAATAGAGCTCCACAATGTTGACTACTGTGAGCATAACTTCCAATGTGCTTATATCCCAGCGGTAGGCCTGACGTACGTGGTTGTAAATTTAAATCACCGCCAGCAACAACAAAGTCTCGTCTGGTAATGATCCGATTCTAGCACGGATTCAGTTGTCTACATTTGTTGGGAGACCGTGTGCAGATCATGAGGATACATGTATGGCTGGTTGTTGGCTTCCTGGAGTACATACAAATACATTAATATACACTTAAATAACAAACTATATATCAGAAAGCAAAAACAAAAAATCAAAAACTGATAAGAAACATCCATGAACGTATGTACCTGAACCCATTTGACGATCAGAAGAAATATCAGTACGAATAACATGAATGGCGTCATCATAACGTCCACCGATACCAATCGAATGCCCATTTATACCAGCATCAGACATCAAATGGGACAACAATTGACTACCTTGTAGAGTACAAATAGATATACATAATAACGTCTATTTTATAGCATCATTTATCCCAAGTAATTGACCCATTTTGTATGATTATTGCAAAGAATTGTTACTTAATCGTTTATATTTGAGAATTGCAGTAATTATGGAGTACTTGGTGAAACTTGACTAAAAGGCACTCATTCTGGAGCTTAAACAAAAGAGATTGTTGAAGATTTATTGTTTCCGACAACCAATATGTTCCTTTTATCCATTAATGAAAGATACGACGTAAGTGTGCCTACACCTCACCAAAGACCACAAAGGAACATGAATCAGATACAACCGAATCCAGAGAAGACCAATAACCTATATTTGCAGATATAGTATGTGAATATTATGGAAGATATCAAACGTGGTCCCTACTCTAAGAAGACCCCCTAATACGTCGTATCCAACACATTGGATACGCCGAATCGAACCGACTCCAAACCCTATAAATAGAAAAACTCAAAAACAAGTTTTAGAGTTTGATAAATCATATTCCACGAGATACCATAAACCACAAAACGATTTTCAGAGGAAAAAAGAGCAAAGATCTTGCAAACGCATTCCAATCCAAAGGAGACAATGTGTAATTTTCTTATACTATTGTAATCGTTCAGTCTTTTGGTATCATTCATTAACACGGTCAGTTTACCCTTGGCTAAGCCAATTACTCATTAGTATTAAATTAGATGTTTGAAGGTTAATACCTTCGGTATAGCCATTAATTATGTAAGATCTGAATTTTTGGATTTGTTTATAATCTCGAATGCTTGATTATCATTGAATGCTAGTTTATGTATTATTATCAGTTTATACTTGTTTATTTCTTTTAATATGCACTATCATTTAACTGGATTCTAGTGATATGGACTTAAGTGAATCGAGATGCTAAGATATGCTCTCCATGATATGATTATACATCTAGCCAAATGATCATGATTAACGACCTATCTTTTGCTTTAAGATTATAGCTTTATTAGACAGTAGGTGACGCCTTGGGATCCCACGAGTAATGGTTCTTATTAATTGGTAAAGATTGGGTTAGTGTACTACTAGAGTATGAATCGCCGTTAAGCATAATGGGTAAAGTCACAATGAGCTATACGGGGTATAACAAGATCACCATTGCTTAATCCTTAAGATAGATTAGAAATCAGCAAATAAAGATTGCTTTATACAGATCCTTTAATTGGGATAGACTAAATTTGTGTTAGGTCCTAGGAAGAAGCCCACTAATACTAAGAATGATATAGCCCCCTCGAATAAGCACATTGCCTAAAAAAACAAACCAACTTCAATTGGATAAATGAATGCTAATACAAGTTTTTTTATATAAGGCTTGACCGCTCTTTTTATCTTCCCCTGTAATTTTCTACGTGGGTTTAAAGTGTCTTGAATTAATTGTAGTCACCACCTAACCCGTGCCAGTCTCTTAGATTTAAAACGCACCCTTTAACCTTGTTAAATTAGAATTAAACTAACATAGGTTTATGCATAGTTTGACTTAAATTAGAACAAACTTAGATAGTAAACCACAGTATTAATAAATGAAAGATTTAATCTCCGCTTCACTCAAGTGTTCGACACCCTACTTACATGAATCTCCATCGATCGGGTACACTCCCGTTTAAAAGTGTTGTTGTTAGTAAGGTCATCAAAAATAAAAATTTACAACTTGAATCATAAAAAAAAACACCACACAATGACACAACCAAAATACATTAGCAACTACAAATGGAAAGTCAGATAATAAAGATGAATCCATAAAAAAAATTAAAAGACACTTACCAATAGCAGCTGACCGTCTACATCACTGCGACTCTTTATCCTCGTTTTTAGTAAAGTGATGGTCATTGTTTATTCCCCGAGCCTTGTATAGGAAAAATTGTTAAGTGTTACGGGAATTAATCTAAGCTAATTGGGCACCTAGGTGTTTGGCTAAAGCTCAAGTAATTCGGTCCCATGCAATCTCAAACGACCAACAAAGGGACTTTCAAAACTTTATAGTTATAAAACACCACACCTTTTTAGCATGTTAGGAGGGTGTTGGTTATCATTTTCTCACAGTGAAGCCTCTTATTTTCTTTCTCTCTCTAGATTTTATTTATTTCGTGTGTATGATGATGAAATGATACATCTAACATGTGGTATGAAGAGCCATGAATGATATGTGATTTGTGATTGTGATTAACTCAGCTTATTTCAACTATATTCCGAGGTGCTTATAAGAGCTATTTGATCTCGACATACGTATTCATTTCTTTCTTTTTCGAATCGTTAGCCAAGATCAAATGTGTTGTTTTTTGTTTATTGTGTAATAAGGATGTTTTAGATCACTCGTGGTTGCTATTTATGTTTTAAAACTGCTTATTAGTGCTTATTTTTGGGTTTATTTTTTAAAAAGTTGCGTTTTGAAAAAGAAGCAAAAGTTACGGTTTGAAGTACATGTTGCGGTTTGAGGGTCTCAATGTTGCGGTTTGACACAAAGGTAAAAGTAGTGGATTGACTGTTTTCAAGGTTACGGTTTGACCAATCACTCAAAGTTGCGGTTTGACTTTGTAAGGGTTGCAGTTTGATTGTTTCAAGTTGCGGTTTGAGTCTAGAAAAAGTTGCGGTTTGCTCAATCAAAGATGCGGTTTGATACTTCCAATAGTGAATTTGTCCTAGTTTGACAAGTTAACTTCCGTAGTTTGACACAATCTTTTAGATAGTTTGACTTAGTCAAAACCCGCATTTTGACCTCTCTTTTAGTCAAAGTTTGACTAGTCAGTTTCTGCATTTTGACATCGATTCTCCAAGTTTGACCAGTCAACTTACGCAATTTGACACAACCATCTAGCTATTTGACTTAGTGAATACCTGCATTTTGACCTCTCTTTTAGTTAGTTTGACTTGGTCAATTCTTGCACTTTGACTTGTCAACACTCGAAGTTTGACTTAGTCAAATTACGCCATTTGACCTAAACAATAACAAACACTTAAACAATTACAAAAACACAATTTAAGAACACCTAAACAACATCACATTAATCATTAAAACGATCCTTGTATATCATTTCACATCAATTTTGCAATGTCGACTCAACAAGACATTTATGCTGCTGGTTCCAAAAACCGTCTACCTATGCTTAACAAAGACAACTATGTTCCATGGTCTTCTCGTCTTCTTCGTTATGCAAAGAGTAAACCAAACGGAAAGTTAATCTAAAATTCCATTATGCATGGTCCATAGTTCGATGAATTGATTCCTAGAACCACGTGATCCAACCGGAAGTCCCCTGTTGTTGAAACTTCATTAATAGACTGATGATGAAAACTAAACTAAAAGAGAATAAATCAAATGAAGCTTATGATCAACCATTCAGACTATACTCATGGGTCTTCCTGGAGACATCTATGTTGCTTTTGATAGTTGTGAAACTGCTCAGGTAATCTGGTTACGTGTTCAGCAAATGATGAAAGGTTCTGATATTAGGATTAAAGAGAAAAAGGCCAACTTGTTTAATGTATGGGAAATGTTTACTTCTACTGATGGGGAATCAATTGAGTCTTACTATCATTCTCAAAGTTGATGAACGACTTCAAAAGAAACAAACATTTTCTAGAAAAGATTGCCAGCAATCTCAAGTTCCTAAACAACTTACAACTAGAATGGAGTCGACATGTTACAATTGTTCACCAAACAAAGGATTTTCATGAATTAGATTAGACTCAGTTGTATGATTTCTTAAAATACAATCAGGTGGAGGTAAATGAGCTGAGGGCGGAACGACTTGCAATAACACATGATCCTTTGGCACTAATGGAAAATTTCAATAATCCATACAATTATCCAGTGTTTCACCAAGATCAACCATCAGATATTACCTACATGCAACAACCACTACCCACAACAACTACATTGCACAACCATCATTCAACATGAACTACATGCAACAACCAATGCCAAATCCCGAAGACGTTACAGATCCCACAATTGCAATGAACATGACACTTGTACTAATGGCTAAGGCATTCAAACTAAACTACTCAACACCAACCAACAACAACCAGAGAATTTCATCAAACCCTCATAATAGGCAGATTGCACAGTCAGGTATGAATTTGGGTCAAGATAGACAGATGCAGATGGTTGCAGGTAATGGTGGGAATCAGTTTAGACAGTATGCTGGGCAGAATGTTAGGAATCAGAATGGGTATAATGCAGTTCATAATCCGGGTGTTCAGAATGTTAGAAATCAGAATGGGCTAATTGTTGTTTCGGGGATTGCTAATCAGAATCTGAATGGGAATGGTAACGTTATAGCAGCACGGGCTGAAGGTAATGCGATTAGGAATAATGGTAATTAGATAAGGTGTTACAACTGCAGAGGATTGGGTCATCTT
>BQNB010115973.1:0-13276 GCA_026074375.1 Tanacetum coccineum
AAACAAATCCTTTTAACAATTAACAAGATCTCAATATCTAATATTAATCCATGATAAATTTGCATGATTTTATCATGGATCTTTTAATTAACAATTAACTTTATTAACAATTAACCAAATCTTAAATCAATTAACAATTAATACATCAAGATTTATAAAATTGCATACAACCTAGATCTCGTCTAATTAATTTTATTAACTATCAAGATCAAATCTTTTTAACATAAAACGCCCATCGGGGCATTTAAAATTAATCAAGAAACCATTATTTGTCCAATTTTAATTCCTTGTAATTAAAGATTCTACAGGATGGCTCTGATACCACTGTTGGGTTTTAGATCTATTAACAATTAAATATCACGAGTATGCAGCGGAATAAATAGATTACATGTAGAATACAATAATTAACAAGAGATTGAAGATATGTACCTTTTAGCTCGAATCGATACATCGTTAAGAGGTAACCGACAACTCCGTCTTCAATATACGCGTGTGTATAATAACAACGCTTGAAACCCCAAGATCTAAAAGAAGATCCCTCTAAGCTTCCACACACAATACGTTCGTAGCAAATAATGAAGTATGCTAGTACTAATAGTGTAAGTAAACAATAATCGCAACTCTTGGATCTAATCAATGAGCTAGTAATGAACAAAAGGGAGAAAACCAAAACCTTAAAAGGGTGTTTGGTTTGTGCCGATTTCTAGAGAGGGAGAGGGAGAGATTTAGTGATTTTCATTTTATAAAACTTATCCCTTAATGAGACCCCAAGACCTCCTTATATACTACAAAATATCTTGGAGGAAAAGAAAACAAGCCCAAGCCCATAAGGGGTGCTTGTATGGCCGGCTACAAGGAAGGGAGGGGAAGACCCCACTTTCCTTTTTCCCGTTTTGCATATTAGTCCCTTATGTTTAACATTTAAACTTATAACTAATATATTTATTTATTGTTTACTATAATACACTATTTAAACATTGTTTACGTATTAACGTGTGCGTCCCCTTAGGCTCGAATAAATAATTCGGACATATATTTATTTACGATGGACATAATCCAACAGCTCCCACTTGGACATGTAAATAATATAATAACATTGGTAAGCGTCTAGCAACACGCCAATGCTCCCGAAACATTCGAGTTATGGTTTCACAGGGCATGAACAAATGATTTATGAATTTACAATCCCTTTGTTTCCGATACCGTTGTTAAATTGGATATGGATCAATGTCATTCCATATTTAACGATTCTGTTTCTCGTATATAAGATTAATCAAGATTACCAAAAATCATTGAGACATATCTATATGAGTTTTTGGGTGCGGCCACACATACATCTGATTAAACCTACGAGGGGCCCAGTGGTATCTTCTTCAATAATTTGAAGGAACAAATTCTATATTGACTACAAGTGTCCAGTCACTATGTGACATAAACCATTCTGACAGAGCCCTTATTAGTTACCTTATTCAGGATAACTTAGACAAATATCAAGAAGGAATATCCACATATGCTAAACCTACTTGCGTCTCAAGTCTAAGGATTTAGTAAATAAAATCATATACAAGATTCACTTGATGACGCCGATCCATAAAGTGATATTCTTGTGGTGGGGAAATCCAATATTCATTTAAGAATATCATGTGAGTTTGGTGGACTTATCCTTAATATCCGTAATATCACATATCTTAAATATCACCAATCACTCAGAATTGTCTTAGTTTAACAATATTCCCATATTGTTAATCGACAACGGATTAATTTAGAATAATAACATTTATTATTCATGGATTTAAACATGCAAATATAGGACACAATTTATAATATGTAATAACAAAATACCGACGTATCATTATCATAAAATAAAATTGTTTTAACATCCCTTATCCAAAATTACTATTACACAGATCTACATGAAACTACTAGCAGGATGGAGCCCCATGCTCCTAGCATGTTGAGTAAGCTTCCTATTTGATAAAGCCTTTGTAAAAGGATCAGCTAGATTGTTATCTGTGTGAACTTTAAGTATCTTTATTTCGCCCAGTGCAACGCTCTCGCGAACATAATGATATTTTCTAAGGTAGTGTCTGGCGCCTCTCTGAACTCCCGGTTCATTAGCATAATGAACTGCAGCTGAATTGTCGCAGTACATATTAATAGGTTCATTTATCGTTGGTACTATACCAAGCCCTGAGATAAACTTCCTAATCCAAACAGCTTCCATGGCAGCTTCTGAAGCAGCTATGTATTCAGATTCTGTAGCAGACATTGCAATGGTACTTTGCTTGGAGCTCTTCCAATCCACTGCGCCTCCATTCAGAACGAAAACATATCGCTATTCCAATCCACTGCACCTCAAATTCAAAAACGTAAACATATCGTGTCTGAGGACATTAGCTGTTCAATCTCATCAGTCTCGAAATCCAAACATCGAAATAGCATTTAACTTCTATAGTTATGGGCTAGGATTTCCATCATAAACCAAGGACATTTCTTTAGTATTTCTTAATTACTTTAGATTGTTTTTCACAGCGTCCAGTTGAAGTTCACCTGGAATTTTGTTGTAACGGCTTGTTAAATTTTGCCAAGAATGCAACATCAGGTCTTGTGCATCTTACAACATACATAATGGATCTGCAACAAAGCATAGGGTACATTTTTTCATCACGATTCACCTCTTTAGGCATTGAGAACACTTGTGATTTATTCAAGTCAAGTCTTTCTTGCATGGGGATATGACCACGTTTTGGAATTATCCATCTTATATATTCTTTAAGATCTTATCCATGTAAGCATTTTGACTAAGTCTAATTAATCGCTTTGATCTATCTCTATAGATTTTGATTCCAAGAATAAATGCCGCTTCCCCTAAATCTTTCATAGAAAAACACTTTCCAAGATAATTCTTTACACTTTGTAAACTTGAATGTGATTACCCATGATTGATTTATGTCATTAACGTATAATGATGTGGAATGTAACATTTACTTCCCACTATCCTTTTGATATACACATGGATCATAAAGTTTTTGGCAAATCCAACCCTTTTGACTTTCCTCATCTAATTTTTATTCCAACTTTCTTGATGCTTGCTTAAGACCATAAAATGGATCCTTTTAAGCTGGCATACTTTCCTGGGATGATTAGGATCAACAAAAAACTTCAGGTTGCACCATATAGATGTCTTCATCAAGGTAACCATTTAAGAAGGCTGTTAGGATTGTGAAAAAAGACTCGGTCACCCCCGTGTATCATTAGTTTAGCATAGCTCGTAGTTAGAAAGAATCACTTGTATATATACCCCTTCCCACCCATGGGAAGGGGTTGGTTGTTTCATTTCATGCTAATTATTTTACTTGCACTTTCTCTCCACTAGAAAAACACACTTCTCTTCTAAGGACTTTTTTAATTAGCCAACCCATCATCCATTACTTGTGTTATGATCTCTTGTATACTACAATTGGTATCAGAGCACATGGGATGATTAGCTAGATTGTGTGTGCGTTTTCTTGGTTAGTTTAGATCAAAAGTGTGGTTTTAGAAGGTTTATGGTTTTATTCTTGACACTCTTTGATTCTCATGTTTGTGATGTTAAAGTTAGTGTTTTTGTAGTTGTTATAACTTTCTAGGACCAAGTTGTGCAAAAGAAACCAAGTGAAAACGTTCAAAAGGGTGATTTTTAAGGGTTTTTAGGTGAAAAAGTTCGTATCTTCGTCGTTGCGTTTTGACCTTCTGTGACATTCTTGGTTGCGTTTTGGGTGAAGGAAGCATATTGCGTTTTGATCACTGCGTTTTGACCTAGAGGTTGCGTTTTGATCGTTGCGTCTTGATCATTGCGTTTTGACCTAGACGCTGCGTTTTGGTCGTTGCGTTTTGACTACAGGTTGCGTTTTGAAGACTTTTGTTGCGTTTTGACTAGGGGATACTCTGCCCAATTTTTTAATTGGTTGCGTTTTGATCAAATCGCAACATTGCGTTTTGATAGAACCGTAGGAGTCTCCATTGCGTTTTGACTAGAGACTCTTCATTGCGTTTTGAGAAGTTTCATTGCGTTTTGATAACTCTTCATTGCGTTTTGATAATTCTTCATTGCGTTTTGACCCAAAACTTCACTGTTTTTGACAAAACCTCAATCAACATTAAGTTAACGTTAACTCAACCAAACCAAACCTCAATCAAACAACATATCACCTAATCATCAACATCATCACTTGTTAACATACAATACTAATCATTGACTCGATCAAATAATCATATCAAAAGTTAATCATTATGGCTAATCTTTAGAGGAATCCAAAATGTTGCCGGTTTCCGATACCCGACCACTGTTGATTGATAAAGCTGACTTTTGTTTCATGGCAACAACGTATTAGATTATATGTCGGGTAAGGATAATGGATAAAAACATCTTAAAGTCAATGAGATGAAGGACCATTTCAGTATGATGGGGACCACGCGAGGAATCATTGATGAAGGAACAGAAGGTCCAATCAATCTAGGTCCTGAACGACCTCGTGTTTATTCGGAACTGTCACAAGAGGAGAAGGACAGGTATAATGCAGACATCCGGGCAACAAACATCATACTTCAAGGTCTACCAAAAGATATCTATTCACTCATTAATCATTACACCGATGCTAAAGACATATGGGACAATGTGAAGATGCTCTTGGAAGGATCGGAACTAACAAAGGAAGACCGTGAATCACAACTGTATGATGACTTTGAACACTTCCGTCAGAACAAAGGCGAAACCATTCACAGCTATTATGTTCGGTTTGCCAAGCTCATCAATGACATGCGGAACATCAAGATGACAATGTCAAAAATTCAGCTGAACTCAAAGTTTGTGAATAACATGCTACCGGAATGGGGAAGATTTGTTACAGCTGTGAAACTTAACAAAGGATTGAAAGATTCAAACTTTGATCAACTATATGCTTACCTGAAGCAACATGAGGCACATGCCAACGAGAACAAGATGATGTTGGAACGTCTCACACAACAGACAGTTGATCCTCTTGCCTTGATGTCCAATGTTTCACATCAACCGTATCATTCTCAGTCATCAACGAATCCACCCAACACATATCATCAACCACATTCTGCTGACACCTCACAATCTGATCTGGGAATTTCTCCAACTGAAAACCTAATCGAGAACCTAACCAACACACTTGCCTTACTCACCCAGTCATACAAAACCTTCCTTCCTCAAACAAACAATCAACTCAGAACCTCATCAAACCCAAGGAATCAAGCTACGGTACAAGACGGCAGGGTGATTGTTCAGAATGTACAGGGTAGACAGAACAGAGGACAGGGTAACAGTGCACGGGGAGCAGGTGCAGTTGGTTATGGGAGAGCACAGAACAGAGTGGGGAATGCTAATCCGGGTCAAGCTAGGCAGGTTAAGTGCTACAACTGCAACGGGTAGGTACACATAGCCGAGAAACTGCACTCAACCCAAGCGTCCACAGAACTCCGAATACTTCAAAGACAAGATGTTGCTAATGCAAGCTCAAGAGAATGGGGTAATCTTGGATGAAGAGCAGTCATTGTTCCTAGCTGGTGGACTGGACAATGCTATTGATGAAGATGTGGATGAGCAACCTGTTCAAGACTTAGCTCTCAATGTGGATAATGTATTTCAAGCTGATGACTGTGATGCGTATGATTCTGATGTTGATGATGCTCCTACGGCACAAACCTTATTCATGGCAAATCTATCATCCGCAGATCCAGTTTATGATGAAGCCGGTCCGTCTTATGATTCGGATGTCTTATCTGAGGTACAGGCTCATGATCACTATCAAGATGCTGTTTGTGATCATCATGAGGAACACGAGATGCACGACGATGTACGACCAAACCACGTTGTTGACTCACATGCTGATTATACGAGTGATAGTAATATGACTTCTTATGATCAGTATGTAAAGGACAACGCAGTACCGGTTGTACAGAATAATGCATCTATGGTTCCAAATGATGCATATGTGATGATAGATAATGACTTGCATGATTCTGATGTCCGATCTGTCTCTCATACACCTAGGAATACAGTAGCTAATAATTTGTTAAATGCTGAACTTGCCACATATAAGGAACAAGTTGAACTGTATGAAAGACGGGCCAGGTTTGAATTAACTGAACGGGAACAAAAGATTGATGAGCAACTACGGATAGTTATTTGTGACCGTAATATTAAGGAAGAAAATTTGAATAAGGAACTTCATTCTATTAAATTGCAACTTGCATCTACCATCCAACATAACAAGTTAATGGTAGATGATGTTTATATCTTTGAAAAAAGATTTTAATCAGAAAGAAACAAATTCCTTGAAAAAGAAATTTTTTGGACGTTTATAAAGGCTTTAAAGATAGGGTCGATAGGGATTAGCTAATCAAACAAGCCAGGTCTATTCAAACAGTTACATGATAGTGTAAACCTAGGTCTTTTTATGATGCAAGTTGAATAAGGTAGCCATTGGCTACAAGAATCCCCTATGTCTACATCGTGCAAGGCAAGTTCAGCCTGCCCTGTATAGTGGTCATGTAATTGTCACACCCAATCATGCACCGGCCGTAGTACGTGACTGTGAGGAGACCCTAGAACAATCTGAAATTTCTAGGAAGAAAATGCATGATAAAATGAAAGCGAAAGCATGTGTGGATAATAAGGTCAATATCACACGCCCCAAATTACTCGGAAACTCCCCTGAGAACTTTTTGCGACTTTTTCACCACAGAAACAACTGACCCCAGAATAATTATTTTGGTCTCAAGACATTGTTAAGATGAAAGCTGAAGCTCTCAAAGAGCAGAACACCAGACCCATCAAAGCGTTGACTGTGTATTCCTCCTGAAAAAAAATAAAAAAAAAAAATAAAAAAAAAAATACACCTGCAACACTTGTCCCAGAGTGCTTCCAACCAAAAGTTCAAGTGGAAAATCCACATTTTTACAATTAGGACACTGTTTTTGGAATTTCGATAAAACATGTAAAAAGAGAATTACACCAACTGGGATCATGAAGGCCCAAGGGGTTTTGAACATAACCTAGGGACATGTTACCTCACGGTAGGGTCACTTCATTTTTCAAAACTCTTACAAACGAAACATTTTGAGGCATTCAAAAGGCTCTAACAAAGAAGTTAAATGAAATGAGTGATGCCTTTGATGAGTGGGAAGCTGAACAGGACAGTTTGTTGATAGGAATACATGATGCGATAGAACGGAAAAAAAACACTTCTTATCGAAACATGATATATAATTGCTGATTGCTTGCTTAAAGAAGTGTTTTATGTTGCCTCAAATTCTGAGCTCAATGTAGTTAGATTTACTGAAATGCAAAAGGCTCATCATGTTGTCAAAACCCGTTGTCTGGAACTTGAAGTAGAGCTTTCTAATTTACGTGATGATATTCCGTAACGGATAACTTTTAACGATCATTTTAAACCGGTTTTTCCTATTTGAGGTAAATCACCTTAACTTACACAGTTAAAGTATCAAACCTAAAGATAGTTTTCAGAATACAACCATCTCATCCGTTAACGATACTCCTGATTTTTAACTCGTTTTGTGATCAGTAAATGAAAGCTTTCCTTCAAAGGAAAAGGACTATTGTCATCCAAAAGCTGAAAATGCAAAAATCTCTCAATTTCAGGAGACCCGTAGTGAACTAGACCGACCACTTGATCTTAGGGGCCGAGACTTTTAGATCTCACAATTAACTGAAGGTTAATAGTCTTCAAGAACAAAACGAACTTTTTAGGGCAGAAAATGCAAAGATTAAGCAGCATTACAAGGAATTGTATGATTCTATCAAGATTACGCGTGCTAAGCATACAGAACAGACAACTGCCCTTAAAAGTGAAAATGAAAGTCTAAAGTCCAAATACAGAATACGTCTCATGTGTCACTACAACTCAGTTTAAACCAAAAGTAACTGCACCAGGAAAGTATGCTCTAGATGTTGAACCTATTCCCCCTCGCAATAGGAATAATAGGGAAGTTCATCTAGTTTATCTCAGGCATCTTAAGGAAAGTGTGATACACTTCGCGACATAGTGGAAGAAGCCAAAGCTGAAAGACCTTTAGATAGATCACTCGAATTTGCTTCCCGGTACACTAAGCATTCTCAGGAACTCTTAGAATATGTATTTGGCACATGTCCAAAGGTCTTCAATCAACAAGATAAGAAGCATGCTACCATCCCCAGAAAAAAGCAAGTTACCTTTGAGGACCAAATTGCAAACATCAAGTGTAATACACACTAAAATGTGAGCCAAGGTTACACTCAGAAGTCTATTGTTCCAGAGCCTCCTTCTACAGAGTAAGCAGTTGCACTGATGCTAGCGGATCTCAGCCTAGGAGCATACTCAAGAAACATAGGATCCCGCCAGCAAAGAGTGACAGCTTGAAGAAAGTAGAAGACCACTCTAGGATAATTAGATCTAGTCTTAGAACCACGATGTGTTGATTTAGTATTAGCTCTAAGCGTATGTATTAATTTCGCATTCTCATTCTTGTCCAACACATGTAACAAATGTTTATTTTCGGCTAATCATGATATGTGTGTGGTTACTTATTTGCACTCTGTGAATGCCTCCCCCAATGTTAAAAATGTTGTGCGTCATGTTAAGCAAGTTTGGAAACCTAGCCAGTTTCACAAGTAGGAAGAAACCAAAACACATCAAACAAGTTTGGAAACCAAAGCAAGTTACACAAGTGTGGAAACCTAAACATATCAAACAAATTTGGAAACCAACTGGCAAAACACTTAACAATGTTGGTTATCAATGGAGACCCACAGGAAGAACATTCACCCTAGTGGACCAGTGCCCTTTAACCAGGTTCACTAAAACTTACAGGAATAAAAAAAATAAATAAAAACGACAGCCATTGCTTGTGCTAACCAATCGGAACCCAACCAACATTGGGGATCCAATTTTCCAAACTCTCCATCTTCGTCTATTTTCAAATGCAGGTCGTACAAATCGTCCTTTGGTATTTGGACTCAGGCTGCTCAAAACATATGACGGGGGATCGCTCAAGGCTCATGAATTTCATGAAAAAGTTCATCGGGACAGTTAGATTCGGGAATGATCACTTTGGTGCTATTATGGGTTATGGAGATTATGTCATCGGTGATAGTGTAATCTCCAGGGTATACTATGTGGAAGGACTGGGGCATAATTTGTTTTCTGTCGGTCAATTTTGTGATTCAGATTTGGAAGTTGCCTTCAGAAAGCATTCTTGTTATGTTCGTGATACGGATGGTGTTGAATTACTTAAAGGGTCCCGTGGCTCTAATTTATACACTATCTCTGTTGAAGACATGATGAAGTCCTCCCCGATTTGCTTACTATCAAAAGCCTCCAAGAACAAATCATGGTTATGGCATCGGCGTTTAAACTACTTGAACTTCTGTACTATCAATGATCTTGCAAGAAAAGACACCTTCTCGGGCTTACCTAGTTTGAAGTTTGGAAAAGATCATCTTTGTTCTGCGCGGGAGTGGGGGCTGTCAATTTAGGACAGAGTAAAAAGCACATACCCACAAACCCAAAAAACTAGAAAACACCAATTTGGAAGTTTCTACAACACCCTTCATATGGACTTATGTGGACCGATGCGTGTGCAAACGATTAATGGGAAGAATTATATCTTGGTCATCGTCGATGATTATTCTCGGTTTACGTGGGTTAAGTTTTTGAGATCCAAATAACTTTACGGGTTGAAACAAGCTCCTCGGGCATGGTATGACACACTATCAAAGTTTCTTCTGGCACAAGGATTCTCCAAGGGTGTCGTCGATCCAACATTGTTCATTCGACAAACAGGCAAACACACTCTTCATGTTCAAATATATGTTGATGATATCATATTTGCCTCGACCGACCCCAAAGACTGTGACCGCTTTTCTAATGAAATGAGTTCTAAATTTCAAATGTCGATGATGGGTCAAATATCGTTTTTCTTAGGGTTACAAATTTCTCAAAATCCTAGAGGCATTTTCATAAATCAATCTAAGTATGCAAATGAGATTTTAAAGAAATTTGATCTTCATAAAAGTGACCCTGTTGACACTCCTATGGTGGAGCGAACAAAACTGGATGAGGATCTCTCAGGGACTCCTGTTGACCAGACCAAATATCGCAGCATGATTGGGTCCCTGATGTACCTCACAGCCAGTAGACCTGACCTTGTATTTGCAGTGTGCATGTGTGCTAGATATCAATCTAGGCCCACTAAAAAGCACCTTGAGGAAGTTTTAAACGGGTCTTTCGGTATCTCCAAGGATCCATCAATATGGGTCTTTGGTATCCGAAAGACACCGCCATGGCACTAACAGCATACGCAGATGCAGATCATGCAGGTTGTCAGGACACTCGCAGAAGTACATCTGGCAGTGCTCAGTTCCTTGGTGATAAGTTAGTCAGCTGGTCATCAAAGAAAGCAAACTAGCACGTCTATCTCGTCTACAGAAGCTGGAATACCATCCGCGTATGTCTGGTTGCTGGTGCACAAATAATATTGGATGCTGGTCTCAATTGATAGTTTATGGCGTTCGCATACAATGCATCCCTATGCTGTGACAACAGAGTGCCCATAGCTCTTTGCTGCAACACATGTTCTGATAGCATTCTCGGTCTAAACCCACACATCGACATCCGGACATCATTTCATCAGGAGAGAACAAGTGGAAAAAGGAGTGGTTGAGTTGTATTTCGTGAGGACAGAGTATCAACTGGCAGATATATTCACTAAGGCGCTGCCAAGAGAACGATTCGAATTCATTCTCCCGAGGCTTGGCATGAAGTGTATGAAGCCGGAGACACTCAAAAGTCTTCAGGATGATCAGGATGTGTAACGGATTGGCTTCACGTATCCTTTGTAAATATGTACATACTTAAATCCAAAAAGAAAATACAAAAATCAGAAAATAGAAAATTCCAAAAATAGTTTTTCTTCAAGACATGTCTTTCGTTTATCGATAACATTTACGGTCCTAGCAATGTCGTTCAATAATGACACGGGTCTTTAAATGAAGCTCGAACGGAAGTTTAAACCTTTCAAAACATGTCTAAATGGTTTGCAGTTATTTCAGACTGCAACCCGGTCTTCAAAATGAGGAAAGCACGTCGCCAAAAAGACGGCTGTTCCTAACAACGGGTGATTAAGTTCTCCCGGGCATGGATTACGTCATATCCGTGCACCCTCGATCTAATGTACGCTTCAGTGCATTATTTCTTGATTAAGAAGAGAAGTCTTCTTTTATCCTCATAATTTTCCGTCTATGATTCTTCAGAAAATTATTTGGATCTCACGTGGTGGTTTTAAGCGGACTTTTGAAAAGTAATCAGACTTGGTTTTTCATAAATTTGTCTCTCAATCAACGTCTACAGCTCTTTAAATAGAAATCGGGTCATTGATTGAGGGGGAGAGTGGTTTTGTTCTTCAAATTTATGACATCTTTCAGGCACTTTTTCGTAACTAACGGGGTTATGGTGTAAGGGGGAGTTAAACTAGTGTTAACTTAAAAAGGTCCAATTGTGT
The DNA here is from genome assembly GCA_026074375.1 of Tanacetum coccineum. Lineage (NCBI taxonomy): Eukaryota > Viridiplantae > Streptophyta > Magnoliopsida > Asterales > Asteraceae > Tanacetum > Tanacetum coccineum. The sequence goes on from BQNB010115973.1 coordinate 11,566, forward strand.
CAATTATATGCATGTCTAGGGTCATATGTGCTATTTGCTACGTGTATCCTAGGTTCATTAAATGTGAAGGTCCAATTGTGTATCTTTCCCGAGTTACTCAATCCATTAGTTGATGTGTGTCTGATATGTGCTTAATTACACATATCTTTTACCTCTAAAAACGAGCTTAAATGACCAAAAACGGACTCAAAATGCCAAATATATGCTTGTTTTGCTAATTATGTTGTGCAGGAACGGATATCTCACAAAAAGACGGAAAACCAATCAAAAAGCGACAAAATAGGACACGGGATGGAAAAGTGTGTGGAGACAAAGCCAAATCAAAGTAAAGTTTACTCCGAGAAGAAAAAGCAAAGAAAAATATAACTTGAGGGGTCAAAAATGCCAAACACTTAGTTATATATCATTATAAACCGCAGGGGTCTGAAAATGGCCCCAATTGGGAAACTTCATTTATGAAAGGAAAGGAAATGGGAAAAAAGAGATGACAAGAGGAAAGGATTATGGCAGGGGCCTTTCTTTGTACACACTCCATACATTCCTTAATTCATCTTCAACCTCCTATCTGTAACACCAAAATTGTATACCTTTTCTTTCCCACTCTTCCCGCCAATACCAAAACCAGCCAGCACCCTGTTTTTGCTCCCATACTTCTCTGCAAAATCACTCAAACACCCTAATAATACCCATCCCAATACTTTATAAAAGTCCATTGTGCGCAATCCACCTATCACATTCCCAAAGCACTTCGATGCTGGAGATTGTTTCAAAGAAGTCAAAAGAATTCAAAGGCTGGGATTTGTTTAGTCTCTCTCACTCAACTAGCACACTTGGTTTTTTCTCTCCAAAAGTAAGCACTAGATGGAAGTCCAATACTTCGGTATATATATAGAGCTTCATTTGTAAATCATCACTATCCTATCTAGTTAGTTTTTAGTTTTTAATTTAACTTAAGCTTATTTTCAGTCATTTACAGCTTTTGCTTTCAGCTTTGTAACATTTCCAAGTTTTAATGCAAATTTGAGTTTTTAAAGTCACTTTGTAATCCCAAGTGTTATGTTTCTGAATTGAGTTGTTTTATGTTCAAAAGCTCTCAATACAGCTTGTTTACAAACTGTTTTAACTAAGTGAACTTAAAAGGTTAAGTAGTTAAGAGAATATCACACCAATCACTCTCAAATATACCTCAGCTTATGTTATGGATGATAAGCCAGTTTTGGATGGGCTTATAGACTCTCACTAGCTTGTTTTATGCAAGCTAGAGCTTGTAGATTCATTGTTTGACCCTGTTTTGAGCAAGGGTGTAGTAAGTCTCTCTTTTTCTTACTTTACTTATCTATTGCAGAACTGCTAGTTTATTTGATACACTGTTAGTTTTAAGTTTATACTGCTAGACTAATTCATGCTTATTTAAGTGCTTATTATGGATTGAAAATTGCTTATAAGTGTTTTACTTTGTTATTTGATAATCTGTTTTTAATAAGTTTGAAATAAAAATGATTTTTGAAAAAGTTAAAGGCTGTTTTGAACAAGCAGTACTAACTCTAAGTTAGTACTGCTAGTTCATTTTTAGGACAGTACTAACTTCACACTAGCAGTACTAACTCCAAGTTAATACTGCTAGTTCACTTTTGGAACAGCATTAACTTAACACTAGCAGTACTAACTAACACTAGCAGTACTAACTCCAAGTTAGTACTGGTAGTTAATA
>BQNB010115974.1:0-21450 GCA_026074375.1 Tanacetum coccineum
TAACTCCTTGCAATGGACCGCATGCTCACCAAAAGAATCCAAACAAACCTTGCGGCAAACTGGGCAAGGCTCATCAACCATTAACCATGACCTTTACGGCTGTCGTTAGCAAAATACGTTTGGATTATATGTTATGTGTTGCTTATGCTATTTTAAGTAGTTATAAGGATGTTAAGATTGTAATTTTATATTATCAGTTTGTATGCTGGATTGTGAGACTATGTTTAGATTGAAATTTGATTTGAAGATAGACATAAGCATTTTTGTGAACATCATGTGTTTTAGAGGGAGTTTGGGATTGCTTATTATTATTTATTTTTTGCTTAAAGGTAAAAGCAGAAACAATAAACAATTTTTAGATTTGCTTATGCCGTTAATATTGTGCAAGCCAAAAGAGGAAATTATTGGTTAAGACTTAAGAGTGTCGATTGATCATTATTAATCAAGGGTTTTAGGTTAGATATGTGGGTGAAAAAGTAATTATAAGCACTTTGAAGTAAGCATAACCGAATTTGCTTATAGAACATTGTTTATTTACCGTAAAGTTAAGCATGAGTTTGTTTTATCCAAACACTCCAAATCTTTTATCTGCTAAAATAAGCAATCCAAGACACCCTAATGAGTTTTCCTTCTAAGATGTTCACATTAAGCAGACTGCACACATGCGTTTAAATAAGCAATCCACACCAACCACCCTTAACACAGCTTGTGGTCATACGCGGAAGTATATAATCAAGTTATTGTAAACCTTATTTCACCGTATGGGGAAACTTGTAGGCTTGAATTAAACAAGAATAATAATAATTAGTTTACGGTAAGCAATGTCAAACTGATTATGTAGAAACCGTAAGTAGATCGAAATAAGTACTTTTCTTCATCTAAAATTCTGTATGTTTAAAAGTCTATAGTGTGTATATATTTACGATAGGTGGATAAAATGTTTAAATAGGCAAATCCGGACTCCTAATATTTAGAATTGATGTGGAGTTTAATTGTGTTTAAACGTTCATGTTTCATTTATTCAATATCCATGGTTGGCTGATACTTCACTTGTATTACATTTATGTTACGTAAAGGTAATAGTTATAGTTCGTTTATTCATTATGAGTTACATTCATTCTACCATTAGATTTTTCTACGGATGGGAAATGGTGCTACATTGTGTTATGGGTTGTCCCACGCCCAAGCGTGTTGAAAGTTGATTGGGAGAGTTTAAAGAAGCGGCTTTTATCGTGCTGTCCATCTTTTTTGCCTGCGTTTTATCTCAATCAGTTGCCCAATCGCTCTAAACCACCTTCAATATATCTATTAAAGGTTTTTTCCATGGATCGCAAAGGGTTAGTACATGGTAAGTGTTAATACCTTTTTATCTTTTTAGTCTTGTTCTTTTTCCATTGTAACTTGAAATATTCGCTCACATGTTCTGATATGAAATTGCTGCTTTATTTTGTAGATGTCACAAAAGTCCTTTGTGCGCTAGAGTTAACAATTCAACGATTAAAAGTCATGACAACCCCGGATGGCAAGGTCTTGGACCTCTTCTTTGTTACTGATCACTTGTAAGTTTTTATTTTCTGTGACCAGCTAAGTTTGTCCTTATTTAAATTCTAAGCTCATAGCATAAGCCCTTAAATGTTGTGAAATCTTTTTCATGTAATTTGTGCTATTTGGTAATGGTGAAATTATTGTAGGGACTTATTGCACACAAAGGATAGACGAGATGAAACATGTGAGCACCTAAGTGGTGTGTTAGGAGAGTGTTGTATTAGTTGTGAACTTCAGTTAGCGGGGCCTGAGTATGAAACCCAGCAAGGGTTTTCTTCCATATCACAAGAACTTGCAGATGAATTGTTTAGCTGTGAGCTTTCGACAAAGGAAGATTTGTCGAATGATAAGAAGGCTGTTATAACTGTGGATAATTTAATGAGTCCAGCTCATACCTTGCTTCAAATACAATGCCTTGATCAGAAGGCTCTCATATATGACATTCTAAAGATCTCTAAGGACTGCAATATTAGGGTATGCTCATATTTTTAATTCCATCAGTTTTAATTTTTTTTTACTTGATATAATATACTAGAGGTTATAGCTGGAAAAATGAGCGAGTCAGGTGGTTTTGTGTAACGGGTCGACATGGGTGATTTTGTTACATGCCGAAACGGCCGGGTGACCCCAAACTCTTTTTGCTTTTAAGTCTTAGAATTATGTTATAGGGTCAATAATGGTTAAACCCATTAGGTTTCACCGTTAGAATGGTATTATCTTGCAATGTAGCCCTCAACCATTTTTGGGTCAATTTTTTGCGATTTTCGTGTGAGTGCAAAAATATGACAAAATTACACCACACAGAAAGAACCAGTTAAGTTAAGGGATTAATTTGTTCTATTAGATAATGAAAGTTGGTTGGGAAAATCCTAACATATATAAATAGTTAAGGGAACAAGCCATTGTGAACAAGAGTTTAAGGGTGAAACTGCCAAAGCTGTGAAAGTTTATCAGTTTAACCATAATCAAAGGCTTTTTTTTCCTAGTAATAATGTGTCAAACATGTTTACAACAATCATTTATTTTCAGTAATAATATTATGTTTACTTTAGGAGGTTCTATGCACTAAATTTGGCGTCTTTTGTGGCCCAGTTTTTATATACCTTCTGTTTTAGTTGGGCTTTGTAATATTTACTTGCATTGTTTTCATTCAGATTACGTATGGAAGAATATCTACAAGTGTAAATGGATACCGAAGTTTGGATTTGTTTATCCAAAAAGATGATGGGAAAAAGATTATTGATAGTGAGAACCAGGTTGCTTTATGTTCTCGACTAAAGGAAGAGATGCTACATCCACTGAGAGTTATTGTCACGAACCGTGGTCCCGATACAGAACTTTTGGTTGCTAATCCTGTTGAGCTTTCTGGAAAAGGAAGACCGCGTGTTTTCTATGATGTCACATTTGCATTGAAGACTCTTGGGATATGTATTTTCTCGGTCAGTAGTTTAATTCTTCTCCTCTCTCTTACTTTATCTTGTATGGGCAATTTAGATGGGAGGATAAGTTCCAACATACCTATCTGGAGGTGCAATCTTTGACCCGTTGACTTATAATACCGGGTTATATTTTTTGTGGGGCAAAAGTCAAATGAGTCAAACATGTTAAAATTATCTAAAGTTCATTTTTTATGCTTTCGACGTTCCGATTATCCGATCCACTAAGTGGTTTTGCTCAAAAAACTGGAGTTATCATTGCCATAATATATGTTTGTTACAAATTTGACACATAAATGTTTAATAGTTGTTTTTGAACATATAGACAATTAGTGTTCTGGGTTAACCTGAACCAGCATAAATATTAACGTGTTTTCACCCAAACCTATTTTGGTGAGATACCAAAGCCGTATGACCCGACAGAGCTACCACCTCTAGAGTCTACCATTGTAAAAAGATTGATGAGTTATACATGGGCTCACAAGATTTCCTTTTATTGTCTATTTTGGAAGACTTGCCATTACTTGATGTTTTTTGAACATTTTTCTTAAAACTGAATGCCCTAGTGTTCATGGGTTGAGCATGATGGTACTATATTCCCAATTTCATGTGACTGATACGTGTGCCTTACTAAATTTGGTAGCTGTTTGGTTGTGTTACAGGCTGAGGTTGGAAGGCACTCGACATCGGATCGTGAGTGGGAAGTGTACAGGTTCCGATTGGATGAAACTCGAGGATTTCCATCAAGCAGCAACCGAGCTAAGCTGGATATAGTTGATAAAGTCAAAAGAACACTTATGGGCTGGTGAGTGATACACTGATACCCACAAGAGCCAATAATATGCTAAATATATATACTTCACCTTGTAATGTATTTGGTTATCGTCTCTCGCTGCATGAAGTGTTAATCATTGTATTTGTAATGTGATTTATGTATAAATTTTGTGTTTAATTTTCTAGATTTATAATTCTCTAGTCTATAGTTGCAACTTGCCAGATAAGTTTCAGTTTTTGGTTTTGGGTTTAGATTTTGTATTTGTGTTATAAACCAGTTTTTGGTTTTGGGTTTAGATTTTGTATTTGTGTTATAAACCAATGGTTCTTGTTTACATACAATAACGGAAAGATGGGTTCGACATAATCACTGTACATGCTACTTGTTGTTTGTTTAAAACAACCGCTGAACTGCAAGGATGTTTTTAAACAGGGATAATTTCTACTCAATCTATTACATATACCTAAATTGGGTGCTAGTGTATGTTTAAATGGAAAGTTTTTGTGTATTTAAAAAGAAAATGTATCCGAACATGGTAATTTTTATCTATAATTAATGTTTATTAAATGTATTTTTTGTTATAAAAAGAAAACAAGTGTTCATTAATACACTTTAACATGTGCCCAGTGGGCACATATTAGCAAAACCCGCCTAAAATACAAGTTTAAAATGCACGAGCTATAATGTACCAAAGTGTCATTATCATGTTTAGGTTGAGTAAATATGAAAATATAATGTACCAAAGTGTCATTATCATGTTTAGGTTGAGTAAATATGGAAATAATGGAATTGCCCTTTTAAAAAAAGTTGTTTAAAGTTTAAAATCCTAGTGCTTTCCTGGAGTAATGAATGTTGTAGAGCCGGGCTTGAAGTAACACAACAATAATGGCTAAAAGTATCTGTGTTCACTGTTCTTCGGTTGGGTTACTTGGCTTTTGGATACCGTCTTTTTCACATGAAAACCGAACAAACAGCACTAATGTGAACGAAATGCACAAGCAATATAATTCGTGTTACTGTTATATAGTTGTCTTTAAGGGGTGTTTGGGATTGAAAATAGATTATGCGTTTTGAAAATGAAAAATCAGATAATTAGTTGTTTCAAAACGTGATTATAAAAAGTAATGTTTGAATTTGATTATGCTATTTGATATCGCAATAGTGAGATAATCAGTTTTTTGAGTGTTTGGCAAATCAGATTATTTTATACTTCAACATGTTAAATGAATGATTTGGGACTAAGTTCCACTACAAGAAAAAAAGGGCTTTAATGACAAATGGAAAATCGTCACTAATAGTGGAAAATTTGTCACTAAACCAGTTTAATGACGAAAATCAGCATCGTCACTTGTCGTCACAATAGCTCCGTCACAAATTAAAAAGTGACGAAATTGAAATTTGACACTAAATTAGCGACGAGCTAAATTCGTCACTTAAGGGTGTGTGACAACCCATTTCTTCACTTAATTTCATCACAAAATATGCAATTAGTGACGAAAAAATGCGTCATTATTTAAGTGAACCTAACGGGAAACTAAGTGGAACTTAACGTCCAATAATGACGAAATACGTCATCACATTCCAAAATCCTATATCCCAATAATGCAATATCTACAATTGTAAATATGGGTATTTTTATACTGAAAATACAAACTATACTTACTAATGAAAACTCAGAATATTGATTTCATAAACACAACATCTAATAATAGGTCCAAAAGAAATTTAAAACACAATTATTATAGAAAGGATATGTGCATACAAATGAATCCATTTTAGTACAAACGTTCACTATAGAAAACGAATATTTTGTCTATAATCACGATATGATATCCTATGTATTTTATCATGCACGTGAACGTGATTTACTTTCTTTTAGCTGATGATGAAACTCTCATCTCCTTCTATCATGTTCCTGCCTGTGTAAAATTTATTAATAAACCCTGAGGGGTAGGATCCATGGTTCATGTGTATAATTTTTTGATAACTTATTAACTTGTTTGAAGAGAATCATACCTTCGGCAGCACAAGACATTGTGATCGACATTTGGCAATGTCAAAAGAATGGGATGCGGCTGCAACAATTGAGCCTGAAAATCCAGCTGTCATACTAACATCTAAAGGGTGTAGTGGCCCAATATCCTCATCCGAGCTCAAAATAAGCAAACAAAGATTACATTATACATGTATAAAAGTTGCAGTTTCAAGACCCACACTTGTTCACTTTAAGTTCCTCGTTGAGGTGGCAAAATATATAGGTTGGTTAACGGGTCAAAAAAGATTCAGGACATGCGGGTAATTTTTTTTGTGGCTAAGGTAAGATTGACCTGAAATACATGTATTTGTCAAAAGAACTTTAGCTTATTATAAGTAACCAATGGGTCAAATAATAATCCAACAATTTTAACTATATTGCAGCAACAATCACATATCTAAATATAATTTCCTCATTGATTAACAAATATTTAAACCAAAACAATCAAAACATTAAATGCGTATACATACTTTGGTTTTGGGTCCATCTCGACAGCTTTCCAGTCCAGCATTGCATGATGCAGAAATTGCCAGCTTGAAAAAATCACACCACTAAAAATGGTATCACGAACTAACCCTGGTCAGAGACCCCTCCACAAGGCACCCCATCCTTCTAAAGATATGACGTCTATGGGCTTCCTGGCTCACATCCTCATAAAGCACACATTACACTATTATAGGTGATGATTTCAATCCATTTGATGAGCTCAAGGAAATGACAATGACGTCTGATAATAACACTTCAGGCCTCGTACCTACACAACAAATGGCGTCGGATTATGACAACTCCGGCCTCGCGCCCCAACTACAAAAGGCTTATGATCATAACCGTTCGAAACCCGAAATTCAAGACCACAACAACGAACCTTCAAATTCAAAGTTGGTTCCAAATGTTTTCCCTCCAGCAGACACAACAACTCCGTCACTATAAGAGTTGAATTTATTATTCAGTCCTATATACGAAGAATACTTCACTGCGGGCAATCAAAGTGTGTCAAAGTCTTCCACTCTCTCTGATAATTCTCAACAACAAGACACCCAACCTACATTGAATGTTCAACCTACATTAGAACCGGTCATTCCAACAACAAATGTGAATGCTGAGGAAAACAACACTGATCAAGCAGCAGATGCACAGTTTGAAGCCTACGAATTTATCAACCCTTTTGCTCCACCGGGACCAGAAGTTGCTGATTCTTCCTCACGCAATGTTGATGCTTCAAACATGCATACATTCTACCAACGACACCGTTCCGACTACCATTTCCTTTAGAACAAGTTCATGGAAATACATCCAATCCAGTGTAGACAAGACGACAACTTGAAACAGATCCTGAAATGTTCATGTTCGCGCTCACCGTGAGTACTACAAAACCGACAAACATTAAGGAAGCAATGGCTGATCACGCATGGATCGAGGCAATGCAGGAAGAGCTTCATCATTTTGACAGACTCAAAGTCTAGGAACTAGTCGAAAAACCCTTTGGAAAGACTGTGTTAGAATAAAAAATATGGTGTCTATATGGAAATTATTCTAGTTCAGGCTTAAGTTAAAACACAAGGACTAAAAGTGTAATTAGTCTAAAGTGTCCTTGTGTTTAGCCTATAAATACTCCCCTCTAATCAACATTAGAGGGTGAAGCTCACATTTGTAATTTCCCTTTCATTTTTCCTTTTAATAAAACTTTGAAAATTAGAAAAAGCTCTCTCCTCATCATTATGGCTTATTCTTATTTTGAGCTTCCCCGACCTCCCGAGATCGTGAATCATGAAACCTCAAAAGTGGTATCAGAGCTGCAGGAGCAATTCGTGATGTTTTAGAGCTTATTCGGTTCTGCTTATTACACAGCTTATTCGGAGCTTATCATAGCAGATTTACAGAATCAGTCCAGCAGCTTATTTGAGTATATTCAGTCCAGATTCGGCTTATTTCATCTCATTTTAAGTCTTGATTCGTTATAGCAGCTACTTTAGAGCTAATTTTTACAATCAAAATTGTAGGAGTTGTATAAGTGCTTATTTGTTAACATCTCGGTTGTGTTTCATGCAATCGAGATGGCCAGATTACGGTTTTATCGTATTTTGGTAACAATTAAGTACTAATTTCGGATCTATATCATTTTTTATGTATGTGGTGTAAAAGTAACAAACTCGGATCTGTACCAAACTCAGAAGTCAAACTCGGAAGTCAAAACTTGACGATAGACTTTTGGTTGGTCAAACTCGATAAACAAACTGCTATGTAAATGTTACTGAGTTTTTGTTATCGAAAATGAAATTAGACCAAGATTAGCCAAGTCAAATCCTACACCAAATACAACTTCAACAAATCTAACTATCCTAAATCCCATACTCCTCCAACGCCAAATCCACTCCCTCATATACATTATCTAAACTCGACACAGAAAAAGATTAATAAGATAACCTTAGATTTTCCTTTCATTCGTGTTACATAAATAACTATCGTGTCCTTAGAAGAACAATCACATGAAAGGATATCATCACAGGTCTATGAGAAGAGCAACATTTTTTTTCTGGTTCCGTATTCGAAAAATAAAGAGAAAGACATATAACAACTTATGTTATATACTTTTCTGTGTTTCGGTCAAATGCAAAACAAGAGATGAACAACCTTACCCGACACCCTCAAAGGGATCTTGTAGCTGATTAATGTCTTGAACTCTTCATGGGGTTGTTGTTTATGTGGTGTATTCGTGGGTTTGAGTGTGTGATTTGTTTATGTCACTCGAGCTAAAATAGAAACCAATCAATGAATAAGAGAATAGTGATTGTGTTATAATATGGAGGTATGTTTTGGAGAGATAAGGACGAGTATGTGTGACTGCAAGAGAGATGAAATAAATGGGGGCAGAGAGTTATGATACTAGGGTTTGTGGGATGTTATAAATATGATGTAGGGTTATGTGTTACCCTAAATGTTATATCTCACTTACACTCAGACTTGGACTGGAAAATGGATGGATAGTTAACCGTATGTGGACTTAATGGGCTGAATATAAGTCTTGGGCTGAGATTTTTTTTATGGAAGTGGACTAATGAGAAATTATAATGGACTGATAATATGTAAAGTGGACTGATGAGATTTTTTGCTGTGGGCTGTCGAATTTGTGGGCTTAAAATGCTAAAGGGCTGAACTTTTGTTATTTTACAGAAAACAAAAACATCACTTATTGCTTAAAACGATCCGGATAAAAGATTCACGAAAACCGTTCAAAAGGCTAGTCTCGGGATTTAATCGTAAGAATTAATTACGGGATGATTCGTTATCATTTATTTGAAGTTGAAGTGGAATTTCACGGGTGCGTGTACTTATCATATCTTAAAAGTCAGGGTTGGTTAGATGATGACTTTTAAAGGTAACTTGTTCGAGCTTATAACCGGTGTTGATGAAGACTTGACAAATCTAGCAATGCGTGATCTATAAACGCAGAAATTGGTGCTCAGTGTGCACATTTGCTATCACTTGAAGGAGTTACGTTGTAGTGCTCAGTGTCTCACATAGTTGAGGATTTGTCAAAAGACTTAGGTCTACTTATACTTCAAGGAATTACGTTGTAGTATTCAGTGTAAGTTTGGAGTTTCGTGAATAGCACAAGACATAAGTCACAAGTTTGTGGTATTCTACTTTAGCATTAAGTTTGTGATACTGCATTTTCTCCATCAGTAATCATTACAAAAAGCCGACAGAATACGAGGTTGGAATTAAATAAGTCTGAGGATAAGCGACTTCACACATGACTTCTTTATCGAACATTCAGGCGTAACCGAATTATGATTATTTCGATGGTCATCGGATATAATCAGAGGGAAGAGTGTTCGATAGATGCAACAACCAGGGGGAAGAAATGTGTAAATCTGGGACTTAATTGACTTTGGTGTATATAACATAGTGCAACAACCAGGGGGAAGAAATGTGTACATCCGGGACATAATTGATTTTGGTGTATACAACATCCGGGACTGAATTGACTTGGAGTTTCTTACTTCTATGAGTTGTTTGTGTAAAGTATGTGCATGTTCCCCTGAGTGGATTAGCTACTAATCAGCAACGAAGAAGTCAGATATGCTGCTAAGTGTGGTTTACTTCTTCTTTTACAAATTCCGCTGCGAGCTTAAACCGCTATAGTTAGAAGATTTGTCAACTACATCAAAGTGTCATATTTGCTTCGAATGGCTGTCTGTTTGGGGGGAAGCAGTTGAACTGCTTAAAGACATGCGGTATGAACTGGGGGGAAGTCAACTCAGTTTATACGGATTACATTGTATTCTCTACAAGTGAAGGAATGATTCAAGCTAAAGTACATGTAGAAGACAAAGCAAACTGCAGATATCTTTAGCTATTTGTACTTGTAGGATACATTGTAAGTAATTCCATATGCCACCATATTAGGAGAAGATTGTTAGGATCAAAAATATGGTGTCTATATAGAAATTACTCTAGTTTAGGCTTAAGTTAAAACACAAGGACTAAAAGTGTAATTAGTCCAAAGTGTCCTTGTGTTTAGCCTATAAATACTCCCCTCTAATCAACATTAGAGGGTGAAGCTCACATTTGTAATTTCCCTTTCATTTTTCCTTTTAATAAAACTTTGAAAATTAGAAAAAGCTCTCTCCTCATCATTATGGCTTATTCTTATTTTGAGCTTCCCCGACCTCCCGAGATCGTGAATCATGAAACCTCACAGACTGTCATCAATCTAAAGTGGTTATGAAAGAACAAAAAAGATGAAAACAATACTATAATTCGCAATAAGGCACGACTTATAGCTAAGGGATACAAACAGGAAGAGGGTATTGATTTTGAAGAATCTTTTGCTCTAGTTGCTCGCTTAGAAGCGGTTAGGATTTTTGTTGCATACGCTGCACACAAATCTTTTCCAATCTACTAGATGGATGTTAAAACGGATTTTCTTAATGGTCTACTAAAGGAAGAGGTTTATGTCAATCAGCCAGACGGGTTCGTTGATACTGATCATCCAGAAAAAGTCTACCGCCTCAGGAAAGCACTTTATGGATTGAAAAAAGATCCAAGAGCCTGGTATGATAAACTCTTAACATTTTTGATGTCTAAAGGCTTCACTAAAGATACTATCGACCCAACCCTATTCACGATAAGATACGGGAAGGACATTCTACTTGTGCAAATTTACGTAGATGACATTATTTTCGGGTCCACAAACCCAAAATTATCCAAAAAGTTTGAAAAACTAATGCACAATAGATTTGAAATGTCCTTAATGAGGGAAATGAAATTCTTTTAGGACTTCAGATCCACCGATCCCCATGAGGTATCTTTATAAATTAAACCAAGTACGTTTTAAAAATACTTAAAAACATGGAATGGATAAATGTGATAGCATTGGTACACCAATGGCTACTAAACCTAAACTAGATGCAGACTTGAGTGGAACACCCGTTGATCAAACATGATATCGTAGTATGATCGGGTCACTCATGTATCTGACTTCTAGTAGACCAGACTTAGTACAAGCAGTATGCTACTGTGCACGTTATCAAGCAAGACCAACGAAAAAACACCTCAAGAAGGTTAAAAGGATCTTTCGATACTTAAAGGGAACCATCATGTGGAAATCGTAGAGGGGGGTGAATACGTTTTCCTTTTAAAAACTTAAATTATTTCGTATCAAATTACCGATCAAGCGTGATATAATATGAAGAGTGCTCATATTAGTTCTATACCAACTATACATGTTTTATCAAATCATATCACAACAATACAAACCAAAACACAATGTTCATAATCAATCACGACACAAACATGATTCGCAAAAACTATATAAGAAAAACATCACACACATTATTTTATAATGCAAGTTTAACTATAAAGCGATAAATGCGATTATAAATGTAAAGGCTAAGTAAGAGAAATGCCAAACTGGACCGATGAATTATGTGGTTTGGATCACCGAAGCTCGCCTCTTCGCCCATACTCCACTCCTGAGTTATCCAACTAAGAAAGTTTTACTGTTCACTATGTCAACCAAGCTCCCTTTAGGCGGAGAAAAACAGCAGTAAGTAGCGTACACCAATTTCTGGACACAAGCTAATTGTCGAGTCTAATCTTAGCTAGAAACCAAATCTACCACACACTTTGTATTGTTAAGGCTTATTAATAACCTCCCTTACAAGTTTTACCTCACCTTAAATACTATCTACGGTACAACCCCCCCCCCCGTTCATACTATTTACCGATGACCCTTAAAAGTTTTTACATCACCTAAATACTATGCGAATTAAATCATCATCTATTAACATGATTACAAAAGTTGATGATTAAAATTTACATAAAACACAATCTACGCCATACAAAATGATCAAAATTGTAATCACTTTTTATGTGAATCGATATAACTACATGATAAAGAAGTAAAGATCAATTCAGGTAGAGGACATCTATAAATCACTATATACCCCTTGGTGCTAGTGGAACTCATCTAGAAAGTAACTCCATTGAATCGGCTATGTAGAAATGGAACTCATCTAGAAAGTAACCATGAATCAAGCCTTATGCTAGAAACATGATTAAAAATGAAAACATAATAATTGTGTGTAAGGCCTTTTGGCCGTGGGTTTTTGATCAAGGAGGAGGGGGAGGAATAGTGTGGGTATTTATAGGAAGATCATAACTTGGAGAAGTATCTTTTGTCCAATGGATAAAAGGATGAATTGGATAACAAGGTGAACTTACTAATGGGTAAAAGGATGCACCTTAATTTAAAATCTGAATTAACTAGTTTTCCCTCCATTTTCTAGAAGTTTTTAGAAGCAAATTCAAATTTGAATTCACTAGTTTCCCTCTATCTTTTAGAAGCTTTGATTGGGCATTAATGGGCCTTAATGGGCCGAACTCTATTGGGACCCAATGGGCTTGTCCATTTTCTTTTCCCGATCCAATTAGCGAAGTCCATATTTGTAGGAGTACCGGGACGTCGAGAGGAGTTGATGAATGTTTATGTTGATGATTTATGTATACGAGTAACTCGCGTATTTTACGTAATGTTTTACAAGTTACATGTTTGTCATTACCAAAACTTAAAGAGAATGTATAGATTAAATATCGCAACACATCAACATGGGACTCTGGTTTCCAAAGGATTCTGGTTTTAAACTAACCGCTTTTTCAGACGCTGATCATGCAGGTTGTCTTGATACTTGAAAAAGTACTTCTATAGGAATACAATTCTTGGGTGAAAAGCTAGTCAGTTGGATGTCAAAGAAACAAGACTGCACTGCAATGTCAACAGCAGAAGCAGAGTACATGGCGTTATCTGCGGGTTGTGCTCAAGTAATGTAAATGAGGACACACCTTAAAGATTATGGCTTTGACTACAACAAAATACCGTTGTACTGCGACTCTCAGTTAGACATAGCAATCTCATGCAACCATGTGCATCACTCCTGTATCAAGCACATCAATGTTTGTTACCATTTCATAAAGGAACAAGTTCAACATGGTATAACTGAACTGTACTTTGTCAGAACTGAATACCAGTTAGCTGACATGTTTATGAAATCTCTTTTACAAGAAAGGTTTGAGTATCTTGTTAGACGACTTGGTATGAGTAGTTTGACTCTAGTAGAACTGGAGGATCTGGCAAATGAATCTGCTTGATATATCATCAAACATCAAGTTGTAAATATTTTTGAAAAAAGAAAATACAAAAATACAAACGTATAAAACCAAATACAAAAATAGAAAATTTCAAAAATCAAAATACAAAATCAAAAAATCAAAAAATTCCTAAAAGAATTCTCTCGACATGTCTTTTGGAATCGATAACATTTATGTCCCTAGAAATGTCGATTAACATTGACACGAGTGTGTAAATGAAGTTCGAGCAAGAGTTCAAATGCTTTCAAAACATGTCATTTCTAATTTTCTATATGGCTTATGTGCAAATCAGTACATAACCCGAACTTTAAAAAAAGAAAAGTTTTATCTTCAAAGATAACTTATCCTAACAACGAGAAAATCAACTTTTCTTAGTCTTGAGCAGTTTATAAAAGATATTCAAAGTTTTATGCTCAAGAAAGGAAAGTGTACGCTTCAGTGTGCTTATTCTTAGCATTAGAAGAGAAGTCTTCTAACATGTGGTTTTTCAAAAGTTGGACACAATTTTTCAAGAATTTTTCAATGACAATTCAAAATCTTTCAAAATTGTGCGTTCAACAGTCCATTCCATAAAATCTTTCAAAGACGATCATTATATAATCGTGGTATCATTTTTATAAATGAGTCAATTGTTGAGGGGGATTCTTTCGAAAACCAAAGTTCTAATGTTTTTGAATACATCATCTTACGACAACTCTTATGTATTCAAAACATTATCAAAAGTCTCTTAATAACAAATCGGTAATAATGACATAACTTAATTTAGAATATTTTTTATAAGATGATCCAGTGTCTTAGCATAATTTTTCAAGAATTCTTTAGTGACTTTTCATAATCTTTCAAAATTGTGTGCTCAACACTGCCTCACCCTTAATTTTATATCTAATTTACAACTTGGTATCATTTTTTTAGTGTCAAACATATGTGAAATTGAGGGGGAGCAAAACAAAATGTTCTACAGAATTCATGCTGAAACATTTCTTTTCCCTTGAATTTTTCAAGATAAATTTTAATCACATGGTATTTCAAAATCTAAGTGACTTAGTATTTAAAATAAGGGGAGAAATATGCTTAAAATGTGATCTAGAAAAATAATAAGTGATCTAAAAGACTTAAAGTGATTTTTACTTCTACCCACATGTGCAAAACACTTTTGTTTATCGATGCACTTCTATAGGGGGTTTTTCAAAACAAGAAACTCTCAAAGTGTCAAACGTTTTGATATTCTATCAAACACTTTGATTGATTTTCAATGGTTTTATGGTTACGATCAAATACCCAACAACCTATTAATTCATGACGATTATCAAGTCATAAGGTGGTTAGGTTAGGTGTTAGTCCTATGATCCAACTAAAACCGGAGGGATCTACCCAAGGATAATCCATAGTTAGAAATAGCAGTCCTTAGGTATGATTTAGAGATGAATGAGTAAAGGGAATAATGATGACTAAGGTTAAGCTAACACTGGAATAATCACAACAAGGTGTTAGTAATGACATCTTGGTAAGCATTAAAGGGGTTGAAGAATGAGAAAGAAATGTAAGGATAAAGGGTCTAAAGAAAGAAGCCCTCGATATAACTTTAGGCAAAAACCGGGTCAATACATATGCTATCAGTCTTCACAAAGATGAATTCTAGTATTGAAGAAAGACATCATGGACCTAGTGATGTACATCACAACCCTTCGGAGCCATTCAAATTTCTCTCAAAAGATACTTGTCTCATTTGTCAGAGATCAACACGACTTCTATTGACTTTCTCACTTCGAGTTGGTTGATATTGAAAAGGTGGCAGTCAGCTCTAGCCTCTGAT
This sequence comes from Tanacetum coccineum, assembly GCA_026074375.1. NCBI lineage: Eukaryota > Viridiplantae > Streptophyta > Magnoliopsida > Asterales > Asteraceae > Tanacetum > Tanacetum coccineum. Next base: position 15,258 of record BQNB010115974.1, read on the forward strand.
TACTAAAACCAAATTGCACAAATCGAGTCTAGAGCCAAGAGATCAATCTATAAATCTCATTAGGACACATTTCATTATAAACACTTGTTGTTCAACATTAAAAACATAAGTGATACCAAATAGTCCTACACATTATCCTTGTGATTATGCTAGAACATTCAGAGTGATACTCTTTAGTATTCACAATGATGAATGGAAATCCTTCTAGTGTCATCATCAAACATCATTGCGATAGGTGACTTGCAAGATTATATATGAATCAAGCTTGTGTCAACTGTATATCAATTTTGGTCCAGTAAATTAATTGACGACTAAATCAATAAGATAGTAACTAACTGATTCACTCTTATCGTGTTGCCTGCTTTGAGATGTTCTGGTAATGAGAACAAGCAAGTACGATAAATCTAATGCATCTGCATTAGAGGAACTAACACTTTGAGCTGAAACCCTGTTAAGGAGGTTCTTTGATCATAGGTACATTGGTTATACTATAAAATGGGGGAACCAGAGGTTAATGTAACCAAACTTTGATGAATGACAAAGCCATATTCGTCTATAACTGTTATTTATTACTAACATAATTACAGGCCTAGACGATGGCGTAACTACCCCATTCTAGCTGAGTCGGATAGACGGTGTCGGAAGCATAAAGCGACACCGTCGTGATCAATCTATTGACGGCGTCAGGAATATGGCGACGGCATCAGGGCGTGGCCGACTTAAAGAGGATCTAGAATCGTCTACGTGGCGACGGCGCATCGACAACTCTATAAACAAAAAATACCGTTTTTTAGATGGTTTAGTGTGTAACTTTGGGATATTTTTGTATACCCCTAGGAGAATGAACCCTAGTCATTTTTAGGACTTTCTAGTCGTTTTAGGTCTTAAAACCCTATTGACTACCTGAATCCATGTTTTTAGTCAAGTGAGGACTATTTATCTTAATAATTCAATATGTCTATGTGTTTTTTGATTAATTTATCTCTTGGCCTTTTATCCATAACATGCGAGGCTAAAACCTCCTTTGTATTATATCCTATGATTGCATCAACTTAGGTTGTAGATCCTTTTGATGTTGCTTCTTGTTGATGAATGTGCGCGTTAGGCTTTAGAAAACCAGCCTTTGTCTGTATCGCTGTTGATATGTCTAGGGAAACGCGAGTAGTGTAGAAAGGATACCATCGGGTAACAGTCTTCATACTACCTTACCCCCTTATATGGTTGATCCCTCTTAAGTTATTTCACATGCATTTAATATACTCTTAGGGGCCTTGTAATAGTCTTCATACTACCTTACTTGTGCGTTGCCTTAACGGAATATTAAATAGACAGCGGGTTCGTGTAATCCGTTCATGCCCTAGGAAATACTTACACAGATCATCACAAGTGTGACAAAGCAACAGATCTAGGAGAAGCAATACGAGGAGTAGTGCATGATTAGGTAAATACATTTAATTATTATAAAGTTATCACCAATAGATTAGATATTAATTAGTTTAGTTATTAGTTAAACAAACCAACCTCTCAAACCATAGATTTACCTGCTTTCATAAAATATAAAAATACAAAAATAATCTTCTCTCAACCTCTAGAATTCTGTTAGACCGTGATCAAGCCTTCCCAACCTATTCCCCTAGAGAACGATAACAACCCCCGAGTCTTGCCTATACTACTACTACAACGGTTAGGTACTCTGCCTAGGGAGTTGTAAAACTTCTTGTTGAAGTCCTACGACGACCGCATCAGAGGATCTAACACTTTGAGCTGGAAACCCTGTCAAGAAGGTTCTTTGAACCTATCTGATCACATGTATAGTATTTATACTATAAAACGGGGAACCGGTGGTTATCGCAACCTAAAATCGACGAATGACAAAGACATATCGTCCATATCTGTTGTTTATTACTAACCTAAACATGCAGGACAAGTCGATGGCGTAACTACCACATTCCAGCAGAGTCGAATTCATAACCACATGCTCATGCTCGATCGATAAATATAAAGACATGATGAAAGCTCAAGTACATGTTACAAAAGTCTTTCGCAACTCTGATATACAAGATCTTCCTTAAAGGTATCAAGATTATCAAGACAAAGATTGTCAACTGATATTTTTAGCAAGCTTTTCAGATGAAGTAAAGTATGAGCGTGTTGGTCAAGACACAAGATCGTAAGATAGCGAAGACGACAAAGACAATGCAAGGAATAAATTTAAAGATTTCAGATTAAAAGCTAAAGTCAAAAGACAATGACAAAGGCTCAAGATCAAAGATTACACTGCATGAAGGAACAAGCCTACAACAAAGATAAAGACCAAGACCAAGACTCAAGAGCTTAACGACAATACAATTTCAATGACCTCACTTCGGGGGAGATTGTTAGCCTCAAATATTGAGTCAACAATAGAAGTATCGGTCATTCAACAAAGTAGTCTCGGTCATTATTAAATGTACGTTGTAATAGGCTAGAAAGGGAACCAGGCTCGTTTAGTAATCTAATATTGTACACGTTATGGGCTTAAGCCCAACCAAAACCCGAGCCTAGCCCATGATAAGAATACCCTAGGTGTCCTAAATGGACTAGGGGTATAAATACCACTCTCCACATAAGGAGAGGGGTTGGTTGTTCATTTTGTATGCTTTACACTTAGTGAATAACTCCCTTCTCTCTTTCTATATTTCTTGGTTTTGTATGAGGTAAGTATGTGTTAGGATTAGAGTATAACTCCCTTTTCTCTTTCTATATTTCTTGGTTTTGTATGAGGTAAGTATGTGTTAGGATTAGAGTATTTAATGACCAACAAAAGATACTGTTAACCTCTTTGAGGTGAGTGACTATAGGTTGTGCTTGATATATAGCACATAGAAAGGTGGCAAAAACAATGCCATGTGTGCTAGAAGTGAGATACATAAGAGCTCCGATCATACTATGATATTTTGTTTGATCAACAGGGACTCCTTGTAAATCAGCATCTAATTTTGGATTTGTGGCCATTGGAGTACCAATTAAGTCACATGCATCCATACCATGCTTTTTCAGAATTTCTAAAGTGTATTTTGACTGACATGTGAAAATTCCTCAAGGTAAATGATGAACCTAAAGTCCAAGAAAGAATTTTATTTCACCCATCATTGACATCTTAAAATTATTTTTCATTAGTTTTGCAAATCTATTTGAAAATCTAGGATTTGTTGATCCAAAAATGATGTCATTGACATATATTTGAACAAGTAAAATGTCATCCCCTTCTCTTCTTATGAACAAAGTGGGGTCAACAATACCTTTTGTGAAGTGATTATTAATTAAGAATGAGGACATCTTGTCATACCATGCCCGTAGACCTTGTTTAAGACCATAAAGAGCTTTCTTTAGTTTGTAAACATGATTAGGAAAGTCTGGGTCTACAAATCCATCTGGTTGGCTTACATAAACTTCTTCCTTTAGAGGCCCATTCAAAAATACAGTTTTTATGTCCATCTGATATATTGTGAAGTTTTTGCGAGCATCATAAGCTATGAAATTCGAACGGCTTCAAGTCTAGATACCGGAGCAAAGGATTCTTCAAAATCTATCCCTTCTTCCTAACTGTACCATTTTATAACAAGGCGTGCTTTGTTTTGGATAACAGTATTCTCAGGCTCTTAGCATCAGTCTTATTTTTCCATAGCCCTTTGACCCCAACAATATTCCTTCTAGATGGTTGTTCGACTAAGTACCAAACTTGTAATCTCTCAAAATAATAGAGTTCTTTCTGCATCGCCTCTATCCAGCTATGATCTTGCATTGCCTTTTTGATATTCTTTGGTTTGATAGTACTCACAGTGAGTGTGCACATACACATTTTGGAATTTGTAGCAAGTTTACTTCGTGTCATTTTGAAGGATCACCAATCACTTGTTCTAGAGGATGAACTTTTGTCCATTTATCTATTGAAGGATGTTCTTGATAGAATTCATGCATATTTGATGGATCAAGATTCCTTGAGGATGACTCCGCTTCATCAGAAATAGTAGTACTAAACAGATTAAAGAATGTGTTTCTGTCAAGTTTTACATTTTCTTCTTGATGTTGTTCATCAGCCAAATCATTTGATTATGGATGTGTTTGTTCTTAAGAATTGGATAAAATACGAGGAGCTTCATCAGCATCAATAATGATTGTTGTCGATGAAGTAGTGTCATCATTATTAGAAGTATCAAGAGCACCGAAATTAGTAGACACTTTTTGTGTTCTCCCCTCAAAGTGTACATCATACAACAGACCAAACAAATCATCTAAATCTTCTTTTAATGGTGTGTAAGTTGGTTCTGCTGATGAATCTTCAAAGATTATGCGGTTGGAATTGAGTTCTAAACTGTTGTGTTCATAATCCATAGTTGTAACTTCATCAAACTTCACATACATCGTTTCCATGATCTTTCGTGTACGGCGGTTGTGATTCGAAAACCAAGTGAGTCTTTGATAACGCGCATATTGTACATGTTTTTAGTCGTGTTATCCGTCCTTTTGTATATGTTATTTGGTTATTTTTATAAGATTTTGTTACTTAATCATATCAGAGTGTGTATGCAAGTATATATGTAGCCAAATAAAGAAAAAGGAAGAAAAGACGAAGAAATGATGAATAAAAGAAGTTTTATACAAGTACGAAGAATCTCGCATCAAGATCAAGCTCGAGAAGCCTTTCAAGAGTAAAAAGCGTTAACCATACAAGCTTTTAAGTCCCAAGATGAAGAATAAATTAAGTTTGATTGAAGAATAAAGATTCACGATCAAGAAATACGCAAACGAGAAGCTAAAACGAGAAAAGACAAAAGTGAAAAAGCTGAAATGCAATCCAGTAAGTCTAGTCCTTCAGGTCCTTTTTACTACAAATTACATCATTTGGAGGTCAAAATCATCACGGAATCATCACCAATCTCTAAGGCATCAAAGCCTTACCATTTGTAATCTTATTACATCTTTGTAAGACCTTTTAATTATGTTTTCTAGTGCTAAAGTTTATGAGTTTATGTCTTTTGTTTTCTATGAGTGGCTAGTGCCTTTGTGCCCTTGATTAGATGATGTTTGTAATATGAAGATTTGCTTTTTATTGAGATAACATGTTTTGATTCAATTTCAAGCTAGTTCTAAGATCCATCTATGTTTATGTTTCATAGTGATATTGTTTTATCAAATTTGGTTTGTTGCTAAAAGTTTCATAGGTCAAAAGAGTTATTTCTAGTAACCGATTGTAGCATTTTTATCTATGATCCGCTACCTTTTGTATTGACCATTTCTTAAGTAATTTGATCTAACAAGAAGCATAATCGTGGGTGTTAACATGTTTATGAAATAAATCGTGAATCAAACTTATTGAAATTGAATTGGTCTTTAATTGATTGATTGAACTTAAAGCTTATTTTATCATTTTGTGATCTTGACAAGGATCGTAAGTCTTAAGAACAACAGATTAGATCACCATCTAATTATCATAATCAACATGTTAAAATGTTTATCATAATCATGCAAATCGGATTATTCAAACTAGTCTAATCAAGTACGGTTTTTAATCATTTGAATCTTCATCATAATTGCTATTTGCTTGCTAGTAGATTTATTGCTCAAGATTTCTTTAAAACATCATGTACTACATACAAATCCCCATGAATGATCCCATCTTACCATTTAAACCTCTTGATACTAACAGATGAGTACACTTGCTCGTGTATGTCGCCAAGAAGCCCGGTAACCCGAGTTATAAATTTAAAACTTTCACACATCGTGACACATCAGTCTTCAGAGTACCCGATAAAGATTCTTACGAGCTTTCTAATTATCCAATGTCAGCTTTGGCTTTGAGCTTTCTAAGATTTTTACGATCATTTGTTAGATAACATAAAGCACTAAATACATGAAAGTATTGAACATTTGGTTTTCTTTCTCATATTAGCTCATAAGGTATTTTGTTTTAACAGGTATGAATTAATGAGTGGTTTTGAGTAAAACAAGCAGTTGTAACAGCTTCGGCACATAGGAAATCTGGTGACTTAGAAAAAATCTACATCGTTCTTGCAGCCTCAACTAAAGTTCTGTTTCGCCTTTCAACTACACCATTTTTTTGTGGATTGATGTTTGATGTATAATGCTGACTTTTTCATAATATGACCTTAACTTGTCATTCTTGAATTCTGTACCATTATTTGTTCTAACA
>BQNB010115975.1:0-21450 GCA_026074375.1 Tanacetum coccineum
TGGTGCGCGGTTTGTTGTGGTTTTTAGGATTTACATGGAGGTGGAAAGAATATAGGTCATCGATAAGTTATTTTACGTCTCGCCAAAAAAAATCAAGGCCAACGGTAAGCTTCATATTGGATGCCAGTTTCTTGATTATGTTTGCAACCACTACGGGTTAAATTCTGTTTGCTGAGGGTTTGCTCATCTTTTGGTTATTGTGGTGGTAAAAACCGACTTGGATGTGGCTATGTGTTGCAAAATACCTTAATGAGGTTGTTTTATACATTATTAGATACCGTTGGCGTAAGTCGATGGATTCAATTGCTTTGTGATGTGTACTGATTCTTGAGCATCCTATGAGCGTCTAAAGCATCAACTATGATATTGTACACAGACATAGGCTGGTCAAGAATAAGAATATGTAAAAGTGATTTGCGTGCCGATTGCAACAGTAGTTGCACTTTGGCAACCTTGGCAATTATAATATTGTTTGTTGCTTTGAACACTTTTCTGAGCGCGTTGTTGGCGAGGCAGCATCAAATTATGCTTGAAGATGTGCTTTGGCACAGTAGCACGATCATGTGTTTGAAGCCATGTTGCATCTCAATCCCTTTTATTAAAATTGAAGCTTTTGCAATAAATTATGAAATCTCTTTATTAACTTAAGGTGAAACTGCTAAATACAATGAAGAGGATATTGCACTTAGGTGTTTTGATGTGTGCCTGCTGGTATTGAAGTGCATAAAATTGATCCTTTAAAATTAATGAAGTGAAATAATGATCTGGCATTGGGTGGTGTTCGACCCGTATCTTGGTTGGGTAACCCGAATGCTATTTAAACAAATGCAATCGGTGTTTGCAGCCATGAAGGTGTTTGATCCCCTTTTGTTCGATTATGTCCAAATTGGATGCAGAAAATGTCTTCTGCTTTGGCATTCAGGATGGTATTAAAATCCTTTTCGTATGTTTGGATGCTATATTATGTTCGGCAACCATACCTTCATAAGGCTATGATAAATATGAGTGGTCTAAACAAAACGCGTAAAAGTACGTAGCTTGGCTTAGCGACCTATTAGGTGTGCAGCCATGATAGACATACACGCGCTCTAATCTAAGCCAATACATTATCTTATATGAAATTCTTTTGGTCGTAGTTATTTGATAATGATGCGGTAGTGGCGGTAACAGCCATAAGTAGTTTTGCGTTTCGATACGTTTTATTTTTGTTTGACCAACAACGGATAGAGGACATCGTGCCACTAAATAGTATCAATATTTTTCTTTTGATTTATGTCCATACACCAGTTGGGCGCATCAGAGCACATAAATGCTTACGTCTGTCACTGCCACTACTACCTCATGCTAAGCCTATGCTCCAAACGAATTAGGTGACATTTTTTACCAGATCTTAAACATGCCTAATCTTCTGCTTTCGGGTGTGCCTATTCTTTCCTTGCTTTATGATATACAGATTGAGGTAATGATGACAAATACTTGTAAATTTAAATCTTCCTTGAGGCTATTTGAAAAGAAAACTAACATCAAATTAGATATTTCAATTAACCATCCATGTGTCCATGTCAGCAGTCCATGAAAATGATTTCAAGATTAAAATTATATCTCTTTACGTGTTGGCTGCTGACTTGGACACATGAATGATTGTTTAAATGTGAAATGGGTTTTGGCATTATCACGTGTGTTTAAATACAGAAAATGGTTTCTGCCTTGGCATCCGTGACAGTGGCAAAATCCTTGTGATATATTTAGATGCTATATTATGCTTGCCAACGACCTCTTTATAAGGCTATGATGATTCTTGGCGTGTTTGATTAAAGTTGTGATAGTTCGCATCTTGGTGGGGTGTATTATTATATTTGCTGCCATGGCGAATGTATCTTATTTTTTTGATTGTCCACCTGTCTGAGCCAATTATGTAGGGTAGATGAAGTGGGAGGGCGATATAGCAAGTGAAGTGGAAAGGATATTTGAATGAATGGACATGACTCATTGACAGGTACATCGGCGAGGCATCACTTTATTATGTTTGCAGCGCGGGTTAAATTTTGTTTGCTAAGGCTGTGTCGATCTTTTGAGTATCGTGGTGGTTGAAACTCACTAGTATCTTGATGTAGCCATGTGTTGCAAAATATCTTAATGAGGTTGTTTTATTCATCATGAAATACTGTCGGGTCTGTGTTTGGATGCAAGTTGGATATAAGGGTTTATCACTGTCAGTCGTGTCGATGTTAAGAAGATGCCTTCAGATTAGGCACACATTAGAGTGATAAAACCCTTATTATGTAGTTGGCTCTTGCGTTGCATTTACTTATTGTTTGATAAAATCCTTATTTTGTCATTTCACTGACAAGGTGAAGATGAATTAAAGTGGCTTTAGTGGAAGAAATTAAAGTTCGTTGCTTGGCTAGGCAACTGCTGATGTATGTAGCCGTGACAGACTTCAAATTTCTCATAATCATTGCCTCTTATCTGAGCCTTTCACTTTTTTATGCATGTTGGTTGATTAACCTAACAAAAGGCCTTCGTCGTAGGCAGAATGTGTTTTAACAAAGAAGGATGTGAAATCGAAGAGAACGTCGAGACAACCAATTTGGTGCGCAATATTTTTTCTCTGTGTCCTTTTCTGTTTCCCATCTTTCTTTTTAAATACCCATCCTATTACTCCTCAATGTCTTTTATGAAAAATTTGATTATCTTTTTTTCTTGGGCCTTCTCTAATTATAAATTGCAACCGCTTATATCTTATCTTTCCATTGTGTTTGCAGCCATCGTGGGTTAAATTATGTTTCTCACAACTTTGCTATTGTATGATGTGTGATGATTCTTAAGCAGCTTATTAGTGCCTAGAACACAACCGTGATACTCTACGCGCAGATAAGCTGTTCAAGAATCAAAACGTTCAGCGCTTGGCGAAAAGAACCAAAACCACCGTCTCGCTCTTTCCTTTCTTCGACGCTTCTTGGTTATATATACATGACAAAAGGTATACTATAAAAAACAAATTGTATGTGCTGATTTTTTTGGTAGTTATAACTGAATGGGATATTATTTGCTTAAACAACCTGGCGGAATGTCTTTTTTCCCAGATTGTGCATAGGCGGAATCTATAGAGATACCAAGGTCTTACATGATACCTTCTTCTGTTGCATATTTGTTTGGAATACGAAAAGTATCGGTCACTTCCAATATAGATAGTCATAGCTTGTAAATTAATCATATGTAACTTTAGTAAGCTAACCTGGCCAATGACACATGGAAATCTCATGACTAAGCCCATGGCCGGTTATAGCTTGATGTATTTATACCCTCTCCACACATGGAGAGGGTGTTGGTTGTTCATTTTTCTCACACACCTAAGCTAATATTCTCTTCTTTGTTTATCTCTCTAAGTGTTCATCCAACCACATCTTTCTCTCTCTAAAACCCTAAACGAATCCATCATCTATTTGTGTTAAGATATTCTATAATTGGTATCAAGAGCCATGGGGTGTTTGTGAAGGTTTTGTGTGTGTTTTTTTATCCTTTTACTCGTGTATTTTGGTTCAAACCTATCAAGAGATTTTCATCTTTTGAGGGTTTAAAAACCATAAAGCTTTTAACTTTCTTCTTTATTTATCTTAGTTTAGGCTAGAAGTACAAGAAAATCTTTAAAAAACTATCAAAAATTTCATCTTTTTTAGTCTTTTTGGTTAGAAAAAGGGTTTTGTACCAAGAATCTTGATTTCAAATTTTTTTCGTGTCAAAAACGTTAAAGTTTTTGTTTTTAAGGTTCTAATAGTCTTAGATAGGTAAGAAGTACAAGAAAAATCGGGTAAAAACGTCAAAAAGTGAGTCTTTTAAGATTTTTTATTTTTGAGTTTCGAAGTGTATTGGAAGAATTATACGTAAGAGCGAATTATAAGTATTTGGTCAGGCGAATTATATGTGTTTTTTGTTCAGCCGAATTATACGTTTTTAGTCAGGCGAATTATACGTATTTGTTCAAGCGAATTATACATATTTGGTCAGGAGAAATATACGTGTCTTTATTCAGGCGAATTATACGTGTTTTTGTTCAAGCGATTTATACGTGAATTTCTTCAGGCAATTTATACGTATTTTGCTAAGGGTGATTTATACGTGTTTTTCAACAGGCGATTTATACGTTAATTTGTTAAGGCGGTTTATACGTTGATTTCCAAGGGCGATTTATACGTATTCTTGTTAAAGCGATTTATACGTGTTATATTACACAAGTGATTTATACGTAGATTCCAAAGGCGATTTATACGTTGTTTCTTAAGGCGATTTATACATCTTCCTTTAGGTGATTTATACGCTTTGATTGGGTAATTTATACGCTTTCATTAGGTGAATTATATGGTTGTTCTTTGATTTGTAAAATCCCGTGAAAACTTGATTTCCCGGTTTTATCAAGAATTGTAAAATCTCTTGTATTCCAATGACTCAATTACATTAATCCAACCTCACTTCAACACAACAACCTCCAATCACTGTGCGATCTTTTTTTTTATCTTATCACATTAAAATAGATTCAATTATTCCACTTGGACAAAAGAATACTCTTGTTGAGTACATGATACTCTCCGGTGCTGACAATCGTCCACCAATGTTGGACAAGGACCTGTATGATTTGTGGAAAAGTAGAATTGAATTTTACATGCAAAACAGAGAGCACGGAAGAATGATACTTGAATCAGTTGAAAATGGTCCACTCATTTGGCCTACTGTTGAAGAGAATAGGGTGACCAGAACAAAGAAATATGGTGAATTATCTACTACTGAGAAAATTCAAGCTGATTGTGATATGAAGGCAACCAATATCATTCTTCAAGGTCTACGAGCTGATATCTATTCACTTGTTAATCATCATAGAGTTGTCAAGGATTTATGGGAGAGAGTTCAATTACTGATGCAAGGTACCTCTTTGACTAAGCAGGAAAGAGAGTGTAAACTGTAGGATGCATTTGATAAGTTTAATCTCATCAAAGGGGAATCACTTCATAAGTATTACTTGAGATTCACTCATCTAATTAATGACATGAACATTTACAACCTGAAAATGGATCAATTTCAAGTTAATACCAAGTTCTTAAACAGTCTTCCACCTGAATGGAGTAAGTTTGTGACTGATGTCAAGCTTGCAAAAAAGATTTGCAAACTACCAACTTTGATCAGCTTCATGCATATCTTAAACAACACAAACTCCATGCAAATGAAGTCCGTCTTCTGCGTGAACGCAATCAAGATCCACTTGAATTTGTTGCAAATCAGTAGATGACACCACCTCACTTCAACACTTATCAGTCTTCATACAACAATCCTCAGCTTTAACAACAGTTTCCACCATTTCAATATGGATTAATTCATCCCACTCAACATTACTCATCTAATTATCTATCACAACCTCAATTAAATCATTCATCCATTCCACCGTCATATCCATATGAGTCTTAAATGAATCATCAAACCTCATCTGTTCCACAAATTGCTTATCAATCACCTCAAGTTTCAACACAACCTATGACTGAGTCACCTCTTGTAAACTCAGGTCTTGCTGTTCCTATATTCTCTCTAGGAGATGATCCAATTGCTTGTCTCAACAAGGCAATGGCTTTTCTAACAGCTATAGGTTCCTCAAGGTTCTCCTCAACCAATAATCAACTTAGAACTTCCTCGAATCTAAGAAACCAAGCCACTATTCAAGATGACAGGGACACAGTGCAACAAGTTCAGGGGAGACAAGGTCAAAGTTATTCTGGTATTGGTTATAAGAGTAATGCTACTAGTTCTGGGGGAAACAATGCAAGTGGACAGGCAAGGGTTGTTAAATGCTACAACTGTCAAGGTGAAAGACACATGGCTAGACAATGCACTTAGCCTAAGCGACTAAGAAATGCAGCATGGTATAAGGATAAAGCACTGTTAGCTGAAGCTCAGGAAGCTAGACAAATTTTGGATGAAGAGCAACTCTCATTTCTTGCAGATCCAGGAGTTATAGATGGTCAAGCTGTTCAGACAATCATTCCAAACAATGCTGCTTTTCAGACTGAGGATCTTGACACTTATGATTCTGACTGTGATGATATCTCTAATGCAAAAGCGGTTCTCATGGCTAATATTTCCAACTACGGTTCTGACGTTATATCAGAGGTACCTTATTCTGAAACCTATCTTAATGATATGGAAAATTAAAGTGTGCTTACAATGCAGGATTTTGAACAATCACCAGTTGTGGATTTTACAGATAATAAGATACATAGTGATAGCAATATCATTCCGTATTCTCAATATTTACAAGAAACACAACTGAAAACTGTTCAAGATACTACTTTGCAAGCACAACAAGATTCAATGATCTTATCTGTGATTAAACAAATGTCGAAACAAATGATTAATCATGTAACTAATTGGGAAAAGGCTAATAAGGAATAGAATAATGAAACAGTAACCGTTGAGCTAGAGAGATATAAAGAACGAGTCAAAACTTTTGAACAACGTCTTAATATTGATTTAAGCAGTCGTGAAAAATGATTGATTGTCATGAAAAATGATTGATTCTCAAATGGATGATATGATTAAAGAAAGGATTGCACTGAAAGAACAAGTTGACTCACTTGAGCAAAATCTTTCTAAACAAATCAAAAAAAGGAATGTTTATTGCAAGCATTCACTGCTTTCAAAAATGAATCCAAAGATAAAGAAAATAAATATATAGAAAATGAAATTGATTTGGAAAAGAAGATAAAGGAACTTGATAATATTATTTTTAAAGTGGGTCAATCTGCTCAAACAGTGCACATGTTAACAAAGCCTCAAGTTTTTATGATAATATACACAAACAAGCTCTAGTTTATCAAAATCCGTTTTATCTCAAGAAGGCTCAGCGGATTAAACCAACCTTGTATGATGGTATTGTTATTTCTAATAAACATGTTGCTATGCCTGTGATTGATGATGAGAAAACATTGATTTTGGAAGAAGAGATTCGATCAAAAATGTCAAAAAGGAAAAGGATCCAGAGGCCATTAAACAAAACATTTCTCATAAACCTATTGATTATGAAAAATTAAATAGACTATCTGAAGATTTTGGGAAACGTTTTACTCCACAACAAGAATTGTCGGCTGAACAAGCTTTCTAGTTGCGTATGTCCAATCCTACCAGTAAACCTTCTAATGCATCACCAGTCAAAATAGAAGCTCCTAAGGAACTTCCTAAGGTAAGCTTGGTGAAAGAAAGCCTTAAAAAGCTTAAATTTCACCTTTCCAGGTTTGACAACGTGGTGAAGATTAGGACTACACCTGATACTCATACAAAAGGTAAATGGGGGTTTTAACATACTAAAGCTGTTTTTAACAATGAAATTATTCCATTTCTAAAATCTTTAAAAAGACATCTTCAATGTGTTTGATAAAGATCTTCTAAATGAAATAATGGAAGTACAGACAATTTTTGACCAAATGGACGCTGTTGTTCAACAGTCTTCAGTTGACAAACAATGTTTGGAAATTGCTAAGAAAGAATTACTTTTGGAAAATGATCGACTCTTACAACAAATCATGTCTCAAGATGTTCTTCTTACTATGATGAATTCTATGTCTTTGAATGGTGAATCTGTGAATATGGAAAGAAAGAGAAATGAATCTTGTGATAAGTGTTTCAATCTTGATGCTGAGCTTTTGAAATCACAAAATGCGCATAATGATCTTTTGAAAAGTTACTCACAACTTGAAAAACATTGTATTTCTCTTGAATTGTCAATACAACTTAATCAAGAAATTTTTCAAAAACATGAATCTTGTGATAATCAAAATGCTCTCGAAATTCCAGAATTTTTTGAAAATAATGATTTGAAAGCTCAGCTACAAGACAAAGACACTACCATTTGTAAGTTGAAGAAAATTATAAAATCAATGAGAGAAAAGTCCAAGGAAGAGAATGTCAATTATGATTATTGTGAAATAGAGACCAAAAATGTGGAACTGGAAAATAGTGTGGCAAAATTGCATTCCGAAAATGAGTGTCTTTGTAAAGAAATTAATCATGTGAAACAGGTTTTTAAAGATTAGTTTGACTCAATCAAAAGGATATGTGTTCGTACTACGGAATAGAGTGACTCTTTAATTGATAAACTGAACTTAAAATGTGCTAAAAATGAGGATTTAAAATCTCAAATTCAAGATAAGGTTATTGTGATAACATCATTGAAAAAGATTTACGAAAAGTAAAAGGAAAAGAAATTGTTGATATTGCTGCACAAATACCATCTACCAATACTATTATTCCAGGAATGTTCAAGCTGGACTTAGAACCTTTGGCTCCTAGATTATTGCAAAATAGGGAAGCTCACATAGATTACCTTAAGTACACTCATGAAATAGCTAATATTCTTTGGGGAATAGTCGAACAAGCTAAAGCAAACCAACCTTTAGATAATGAGTTAGACTTTGCCTGTAAGCATGCCCAACGAATTCAGGAGTTACTGGTATATGTTAGAGATACAAGCCCTAATGCGATTAAACTTAATGCGAAAAAGGTTGCTATCACACCTAAAAACAATGTAAGAAAGTTAGGTTTGTTGAACCTCTCACATCCTCAAGCAACATTAAATAGATAGAGTCATCTACAACATCAGATTCTAATACACCCGTGTTGTCTCCTACAGGATTGAAGTGTTCTACTAGTAATTGCGGATGCAAGCCTACAGGCAATAAAAAGAATGATAGGATCTCGCGAACACCAAGTAGGAACATGAAGAATAAAGTAGAAGCCCAACCTATGAAAGTTAATAAAAAGAATCGTGTTGTTGAACCTATTCGTGATGTTGATGTTAAACATTCATTTAAAGCGAATTCTGAACTTATTTGTACTACTTGTAAGAAATCTATGTTTGATGGTGTTCATGATATGTGTCTTCTTGATTTTGTGGAAAATGTGAATAGCCGTGCTAAATCTGCTAAGAAACATAAAAAACAAAATATTTGGAAACCTACAGGTTATGTATTCACCGAAGTAGGACTTAAGTAGAAACCAATAGGCAGAACTTTCACTATAGTTGGTAACTCATTCCCTTTAACTATGATCACTTCAGCTAACGTAGTGCCTCCTAAGAAAACCACTTCCCACTCAGTTGAAACGCAAAAACCAGAGCTTAAAGTCTATAGCAGGAAACCCAAAAATATTAAAAATGTAGGTCCGAGTAAAAAGGCTAAGATTGTAGAATCTAAGAATGCTAACCACTTCGAACCCAATCATACTTGGGGATCTAATGCTACAGATATTCCATCTTCTTCTTCTCTTGCCATGACAGGTTGTCCATATTGTTCTCAGGTATCTGGACTCCGGATGTTTGAAACATATGACAGGGAACTGCTCTCAGCTCATGAACTTTGTTAGTAAATTTTAGGGTATAGTTAGATTCGGGAACGACCATATTGCAAGAATTATGGGGTATGGTGACTATCAACTGGGAAATGTTACTATTTCAAGAGTATACTACGTCGAAGGGCTTGGACATAACTTGTTTTCTGTTGGTCAATTTTGCGACGCGGATCTTGAAGTTGCATTTCGGAAAAAACACTTGCTTTATTCGTAATTTAGAAGGTGTTTATCTAGTTTCCGGATCCCGAGACACAAATTTGTACACAATTTCTCTTGATGACATGCTTAAAACATCTCCGGTCTGTCTTCTATCCAAAGCGTCAAAGACTAAGAGCTGGTTATGGCACTGACGGTTATCACACCTCAATTTTGGTACTCTTAACAAGCTAGCTAAAGACGGTCTTGCACGTGGCATTCTAAGACTTAAATTTCAGAAAGATCACCTGTGTTCAGCATGTGCATTAGGAAAAAGCAAGAAATCCTCCCATCAACCCAAAGCTGAAGACACTAACCAAGAGAAGCTATATCTTTTTCATATGGATTTGTGTGGCCCGACGTGTGTGGCGAGTATTAACGGGAAAATGTATATCTTAGTGATTATCGACGATTACTCAAGATTTACTTGGGTCCGATTTTTGAGAACAAAAGATGAAGCTCCTGAGGCAATCATCAAATGCATCAAAAATATTCAAGTTCGTTTGAATGTCATCGTCCGTAATGTTCGAACAGATAATGGAACCGAATTTGTCAATTAGACACTTCGTGAATTTTATGAAAATGTTGGCATCTCACATCAAACATCTGTTGCTCGCACTCCTTAGCAAAATGGCGTTGTCGAAAGGCGAAATAGAACTCTTGTAGAAGTTGCTCGTACAATGTTAATATTTTCTAAAGCTCTATTATTTTTATGGGCCGAAGCGATAAATACAGCCTGTTACACCCAAAACCATTCATTAATCTGCCTTTGATACAACAAAACTCCATATGAGCTTATGCAAGATAAGAAACAGGATTTATCATTCTTTCATGTCTTTGGGGCACTCTGTTATCCTACCACTAACAATGACGACCTGGGTAAATTAGATGCAAAAGCTGACATTGGTATTTTCGTTGGTTACGTGCCCGCAAAGAAAGCGTTCAGAATCTACAACAAAAAAACCTGGAAAATTATAGAAACAATTCATGTGACATTTGATGAGCTGACAGTGATGGCTTCTGAACAATTCAGTTCAGGACTAGGGCTTCATTCTTTGACTCATGCAACATCCAGTTCAGGACTCGTTCCAAATACTGTTTTTCAACAACCTTGTATTTCACCAAACAGAGATGATTGGGATCACTTGTTTCAACCTATGTTCGATGAATACTTCAATCCTCCATCAATTGTTGTTAGTCCAGTTCAAGAAGCTGCTGCACCAAGAGTTGTGGTTTTAGCCGATTCTCCTGTGTCAACTTCCATTGACCAGGATGCTCCATCAACAAGTATTCCATCAACATAAGAACAAGAACATTCTCCAAACATTTCTCAAGGTTTTGAAGAATTACCAAAAACACCAATTTTTCGTGATGATCCACTTCATGAATCTTTTCATGAAGACTCGACTTCTCAAGGATCATCATCGAATGTAAGACAAACCCACACTCCATTTGAACACCTTGGTAGATAGACTAAGGATCATCCTATAGCAAACATGATCGGCGATCCTTCTTGCTTTGTATCTACGAGAAAACAACTTGAAACCGATGCCATGTGGTGTTATTTCGATGCCTTCCTAACTTAGGTAGAACCAAAGAACTTCAAACAAGCAATGACAGAACTGTCATGGATCGATGCAATGCAAGAAGAAATTCATGAATTTCAAAGACTATAAGTTTAGTAATTGGTGTCGTATCTAGATAAAGTGTTATTGACCAAACTAAAATGGATTTATAAGGTCAAGATGGATGAATATGGCGGGGTACTAAAAAATAAGGCTAAACTAGTTGCTCAAGGATTCAGGCAAGAAGAGGGAATCGATTTCGAGGAATCATTTGCACCGGTTGATAGAATAGAGGCCATTCGTATCTTCATAGCAAATGCCGCTCATAAGAATATGACGATCTACCAAATGGACGACAAAATGGCTTTCTTAAATGGCGAGCTCAAAGAAGAGGTATACGTTTCTCAACCAGAAGGATTTGTTGATCAGGACAACCCATCGCATGTGTACAAGCTGAAAAAGGCCCTCTACGGTCTCAAACAAGCACCACGAGCATGGTACGACATGCTGTCAAGCTTCCTAATCTCACAACATTTCTCTAAAGGTGCAGTTGATCCAACACTCTTCACATGGCAAGCTGGGAACGACTTATTACTGGTACAAATTTATGTTGATGATATAATATTAGCATCCACTAATACTGCCATGTGTAATGAGTTTGCTAATTAGATGACCACTAAGTTCAAGATGTCAATGATGGGGCAGATGTCATTATTAGGATTACAAATCTCTTAATGTCCTAGAGGCATCTTTATACAACATATCTAAATATGCTTCTGAAATTGTTAAAAAATATGGTATGCTATATGTGATCATGTAGACACACCTATGTGGAAAAGCAGTAAACGGATTAAGGTTCTATAGGGGAAACCAGTTGATTGGAACTTTACAGTGGACATGATTGGATCCCTTATGTATCTGACATCCAGTAGACCAGACTCTTATTTTATTGCAAGTCTGCTATGTGCCCTATTTCTGGTATCAGGCAAAGCCTACCGAAATGCACTTGAGGCAGGGTAATATAACACCCCATTTTCTAGGTCATTTTACGAGTCCTTATTTTCACTATTTTATTTTTTAAATTCTTGTACGTGTTTGCTTTTAATTTTAATCGTATAGTTAAATCGCGTAAGCTAAAAATTATCATTCAACATAAACGGGCATCAAACAATTAAATGTTTACGTCAAGTAAGTGTTAGATAATTATTTAAAGGATAATTATTGACTGTGCACATTTTATTTTTATTGGTTACGTAAAGTGTTTACGTTTTGTGATAAAATACATTTAGGGATTCACGAAACCACCAAAACTTTTATACGCTTCAACAAATACCTATTTTTATACCCAATACCCAAAGTTTTATAATAATTCACCTAAGTTATGCATCATAGCCGAATTTTACATACAAGGACCCAACCAGGACTTACACTTTATAAGTTATACTTCTACACTTAACCTATACATCTTAATACTTCAAGTAATGCTAGAAATTCATCATTAATTTATCTATATACTCATCTAGCTAATCCTCCCTAAATTTTCGGTATAATGTGCTCCCTAGGTGACATATGAGCACATAAATTATCTTAAAGTCCTTTGTACAATCTAGGGCTTCATCATATTTAGTAGCTATGACTAGTAAACTTGACCAAGATCTCCTTATTTCCCTCATCTTGTCTAGCCTTTGTTTCTATAATTCTTGGTCTTCTAATAGTAATCTTGACTAGCCCTTATTGTATAAATACATGCACACTAGTAGTAGAACACATACACTTATTTTCTTAACTAGAAAACTCACTCAATTCTCTCTTTGTCTCTCCCCTAGCCGCGACTTAAAAACAATCCACACAAACAAACCATAGTTTTTATTCTAGCAAGCATACAAGTGTTCTAGCATCATATCTAAGGTATTCTAAAGTGTATTAAAGGCTTGGTTTAGTGTTTAAAAGGGTTAATCAAAAAAGGTACAAGATTAGGGTTTCCTAGGAAATTAGGGTTTTATAGTTTTGGAAGCTTGGGTTTTGGTTCTAAACTAGGGTTTAGAACTTGTTACTCTTCATCCTACTTTATTTTAAGGTCATCTAAAAACCCTACACTCTTTACATTTGTGATTTTATATGTATATGATGTTTATATAGTAAATCACCATCTAGGAAATATATTAACATGTAAAATAGATTTTTACACTTGATCATGGTTTGATATACTCTTTCATATGTTATATTGATGTTAAAAACATGTTTTAATGGAAGTATAAGCTTTATACAAGTGTGGATTAATTTATAAAATTATATATAAATTAATGGTTTAAAAGTTTACTTATTAAAGTTACAAATGAATAAATGTAAGGACTTGTATCCTTAGACAAATGATGGACTAAAGGACCTAAGGTATATAAGACTTGTGATATAAAGTGTTGTAGAGGACTTGTAGCAAATTCACTGAACTAAAAACTTATAAAAATAAGTTTTATACACATTTTAACCAAAATATCAAAAGTTTATGTTTTAATTACAAAAATAAAGTATTTATTTTATATTATTATAAGATACTACAAGTTACAACGATCGTAGGCATATAGAGATCTCGAAAATCCGAGCTATAAAGAAGAAGATACGCCATTTGCAAGTTTACGATAATAAATACTTTTATAAAAATAATTTTATAAAAACAATTTTATAAAAACTTATTACTTTCCACATCTGATAAAAATATATGATTATTTTTTTACAGAAAGTACATATTTTTAGGATTCAAAAACATTAAGAATCATAATTATTTGATCAATAACGAAAGAGTTATAGATTTTTCATGTTTACGATAATAAATACTTTTATAAAAATAAAGTACTGTTCATCTCATAAACTTTTGGTAAAATATTTTAGTTAGATGGAACTTTTAATTACGGAGACGTGCTCGAAAGAATCACTAAAATCGGAGTTAAAACGAATAAGATATAACTTTTACGACATTACGATAATTAAAAATAATTTTATAAAGTGCATGAACAGTAAAAATCACTGTTCACCAGAGAGTTAGAAATATTAAAATGTAATTAAAACATATTAAAATGTAATATTTTGATATATCCTTTTAATACAAAAAAAGAAAGCGTGGACATAAAGAACTACAAAACGGGACTTACAAAAACGAGAAAGTTAGCGACATTTTTCCTAAGGAAATATTTATCAAACATTACAACTTTATAAATATTATTTCGGCAATACAATAGAAGTGTGAGTATGGCTATATAAAAATATATACGGTATTAGTTATTCAAAGTACTTAGTACTCATACGACCTATAATTAATTAGGTTGCACTCGGGCACTTACGGGACGTTTTACACGCATCTGATATATTTTGTTGATTCATACACTCAAGGTGAGTTCATAGCCCCACATTTTATATTTATAATGATTTACATGTTTTGGGGTGAGAAACATGCATTGATTTACAGTTGGACACAAGTGGACATTCTACATTATGATTATGTGTTTGCCTAAGTAGCGATAACCCTCCGAGCCCACAATCATGAACTATCAATTACTGTGTAAGCGCGAATGTTATAAATAGATCTATTTGGGATTGACATCCCCGTTCGGGTGATTATCTATCACTGGAGAAACGAACGTATACCATGTTGAATTTGGGATGTTGTGGGTTAGAACATCATCACAGGCAATGTTGGCAATTTATATTGCAATTCATTTATGTCGAGCATCGGTGTCATGAGCTTAGGGAAACGTAATTACATTTTTGTGATGTTTGCATCTGTTGCATTATCATACACATAGGAAATCTTGTGGTCCTGCATTATACATTTTACAAACCTATGAATTCACCAACATTATTGTTGACGTTTTAAAGCATGTTTTCTCAGGAGATCAATGAGGTACAAGACAAGGCTCATTTAAAGGGGGGGAGACTATAACACCTCATGTTTTCAGGTCATTTTACGACGTCATTTATTTCACTATTTATTTTTAGTCTTGTACGCGTTTGCTTTTAATTTTAATCGTATAGTTAAATCGCGTAAGCTAAAAATTATCATTCAACGTAAACGGGCATCAAACAATTAAATGTTTATGTCAAGCAAGTGTTAGATAATTATTTGAATGATAATTATTAACTTTGCACATTTTATTTTTATTGGTTACGTAAAGTTTTTACGTTTCGTGATAAAATACATTTAGGCATTCACGGAACCACCAAAACTTTTATACGCTTCAACAAATACCCATTTTTATACCCAATACCCAAATTTTTATAAAACTTCACCTATGTTATTTATCATAGCCAAATTTTACATACAAGGACCCAACTAGGACTTACACTTTACAAGTTATACTTCTACACTTGACCTATACATCTTAGTAATTCAAGTATTGCTAGAAATTCACCATAAAATATCTAAGACTCATCTAGCTATTTCCCTCCCCTAATTTTCAGTGCTAATGTGCTCCCTAAGGGACAATGAGCACACAAATTATCTACCAAGTCCTTTGTACAAACTAGGGCTCATCATATTTAATAGCTATGATTAGTAAACTTGACCAAGATCTCCTTATTTCCCTCATCTTGTCTAGCCCTTGTTTCTACAAGTCTTTGTCTTCCTATAGTGATCTTGACTAGCCCTTAGTGTATAAATACATGCACACTAGTAGTAGAATTGATGTGTGTTTTACAAGCTTAGATTTATAATAACTAGAAATACCGATTTTTACTAAAAACACAACACTCAGGAAGTATACCCGTTCGTGTATAGTATAGCTTTAGGATTCTAGCAAGCATACAAGTGTTCTATCATCATATCTAAGGTATTCTAAGGTGTATTGAAGGCTTGGTTTAGTGTCTAAAAGGGTTAATCAAGAAAGGTGCAAGATTATGGTTTCTTGAAAGTTTAAGGTTTTATAGTCTTGGAAGCTTGGGTTTTGATTCTAAACTAGGGTTTAGAACTTGTTACTCTTCATCCTACTTCATCTTAAGGTCATCTAAAAACCCTACACTCTTTACATTTGTGATTTTATGTGTATATGATGTTCATATAGTAAATCACCATCTAGGAAATATATTAACATGTAAAATGGATTTTTACACTTAATCATTGTTTGATATACTTTGTCATATGTTATATAGATGTTAAGAACATGTTGTAATAGAAGTATAAGCTTTATACAAGTGTGGATTAATTTATAAAAGTGTATATAAATTAATGATTTAAAAGTTTACTTATTAAAGTTACAACTGAATAAATGTAAGAAGTTGTATCCTTGGACAAATAATGGACTAAAGGACCTAAAGTATATGAGACTTGTGATATAAAGTGTTGTATAGGACTTGTAGCAAATTCACTAAACTAAAAACTTATAAAACTAATTTTTATACACATTTTAACCAAAATATCAAAAGTTTCTGTTTTAATTACGAAAATAAGGTATTTATGTTATGTTTTTTATAAAATACTACAAGTTACAACGATCGTAGGCATATAGAGAACTCAAAAATCCGACCTATAACGAAGAAGATACGCTATTTGCAAGTTTACGATAATAAATACTTTTATAAAAACAAATATTTATAAAATCTCATTTACTTTCCAGCATCTGAAAAAATATATAATACTTTTTAACAAAAATTATATATTTTTTAAGGATTCGCAAAACATTAAGAATATAATTATTTGATCCAATAACGAAGAGTTATGGATTTTTCATGTTTACCGATTATAATTACTTTTATAAAAAATATGTTACTGTTCATAGTTCAGAATCTTTATAGGAAAAAATTTTAATTAGATAGAATTTTTTAATTACGAGGACGTGCTCGAAAGAATCACTAAAATCGGAGTTAAAATGAATAAGATATGACTTTTACGAGATTAACGCCAATTAAAATTTATAAAAATAATTATTAATAAAGTGGGCATAACAGTAAATAAACACTGTTCGCTCAATGAGGTTAAAACATATTAAAATGTAATATTTTGATATATCCTTTTAATACAAAAAAAGAAAGCGTGGACATAAAGAACTACAAAACGGGACTTACAAAAACGAGAAAGTTAGCGACATTTTTCCTAAGGAAATATTTATCAAACATTACAACTTTATAAATATTATTTCGGCAATACAATAGAAGTGTGAGTATGGCTATATAAAAAATATATACGGAATTAGGTTATTACAAAGTACTTAGTACTCATATGACCTATAATTAATTAGGTTGCACTCGGGCACTTACGGGACGTTTTACACGAAACTAATATATTTTGTTGATTCATACACTCAAGGTGAGTTCATAGCCCCACGTTTTATATTTATAATGATTTACATGTTTTGGGGTGAGAAACATGCATTGATTTACAGTTGGACACAAGTGGACATTCTACATTATGATTATGTGTTTGCATAAGTAGCGATAACTCTCCGAGCCCACAATCATGAACTATCAATTACTGTGTAAGCGCGAATGTTATAAATAGATCTATTTGGGATTGACATCCCCGTTCGGGTGATTAGCTATCACTGGAGAAACGAACGTATACCATGTTGAATTTGGGATGTTGCGGGTTAGAACATCATCACAGGCAATGTTGGTAATTTATTTTGCAATTCATTTATGTCGAGCATCGGTGTCATGAGCTTAGGGAAACGTAATTACATTTTTGTGATGTTTGCATCTGTTGCATTATCATACACATATGAAAATCTTAGGTGGTCTCTGGCATTATACATTTTTACAAACCTAATAATTCACCACATTATAGTTGACTGTTTTAAAGGCAGTGTTTTCTCGAGAGATCAATAAGGTACAAGACAAGGATCATTAAAAGGGGGGAGACTATAAGACCTCGTTTATACAGGTATTTTACAACGGTCATTTATATTACTAATTATTTTTAGTTTTTACGCGTTTGCTTTTAATTTAATCGTATAGATAAAATCGCGTAAGCTAAAAATTATCATTCAACGAAAACGTTGGCATCAAACAATAAATGTTTATGTCAAGCAGTGTTAGATAATTATTTGGATGATAATTATTAACTTTGCACATTTTATTTTTATTGGTTACGTAAAGTGTTTACGTTTCACGATAAAATACATTTAGGCATTCACGGAACCACCAAAACTTTTCTACGCTTCAACAAATACCCATTTTTATACCCAATACCCAAATTTTTATAAAACTTCACCTATGTTATTTATCATAGCCAAATTTTACATACAAGGACCCAACTAGGACTTACACTTTATCAAGTTATATCTTACTACACATGACCTATACAACTTAATACTATCAAAGTAATGCTAAGAAATACATAATAAAAAATACTAAGACGTCATCTAGGCTACTATCCCTCCCCCAAATTTTCAATGTCTAATGTGCTCCCTCAGGGACAATGAGCACACCAAATTAATCTAAACCAAGTCCTTTGTACAAACTAGGGCTCATCATATTTAAATATGCAATTGAATTATAAAACCTTTGACCAAGATCTCCTTGATTATCCCTCATTCAGTCTAAAGCCCTTGTATTCTACAAGACCCCCCCCCCCCCCCCCCCCCCCCCCCCCCCCCCCCCCCCCCCCCCCCCCAAGGAGTCTTTGTCTTCCTATAGTGATGCTTGAACTAACCATAGTGTAAAAATTACATGCACACGGAGTAGTAGAACTGATGTGTGTTATACAAGCTTTAGATTTATAATAACTTAGAAATAAAGATTTTTACTAAAAACACAACACTCCCGGGAAGTATAGCCCCCGTATCGTGTATAGTATATTCTTTAGGAAAGTCGCAGGTCTTTCATGGGAATTGAAGTTTAAGTTTTCACACTTTGTAATTAAGGTGCTAAGGTTAATAAGATTGTCACGGATCAAATTAACCAAATCGTGCATATATCGAATATTGGAAAGAAAGCAATTAAAAGGTGATTCAATCAAATGATTAAGGTATGTTTTTTAGGCAATGATCACTTAGATAATGATGTGTTTGGAATATTGTTTATAAGTTTAGAAAATAAAGTTATCACAAATTATAAATCCTTTCGGCCTTTAAATATAACTAGTGATTATATTGATTAATAACAACAAATCCTTTCGGCCTTTACACTTAGAAAATATGTTTTACCAATTCAATAAACTCATATCCAAACACTCCATATCCAAGATCACATATCGCCCAAGCAAACACAAAATGACTACTCCATGATTAAATAAGTAACAAAACACATAACATTCATCACGAATTCAGTAAAGATCATATTCAAAGGATAAACAAGATTTATACCAACTTTAAGAGCAAATGTTGATGATTTCCTAAGTTTTCCCAACGAAAACTATATTATATTCAAAGTAAACTTGGAAACTATGAACAATTCTATCACAATCACGTATAGATTCGAATTACACTTCGATGCTACTTCCTTGGATGGATTATAATCTAGAAATTGATGGTGGATAGTGGTGGTTTGAAGGAGTGTTTAGATCCTTGGTTTGTCAAGCTAAAATCACCAAAAACACCCACTTTAAGTGTTCTAAACGAATTGGAGGTTTTTGTGTGTAAGAGATATGGAATGAGGTGATTAGGGGCTGTATTTATAGGCTAAAATGGGCAAAAGTGCGCCGCACAAACTTATTTGTGCGTCGCACATAGGGTGTTAATGCACTTAGCATTTAATTGCCTTTAATTCTCTCCACCGCCTCAAAAGTGCGCCGCACTTTGGGTAAAACCGCTGCACTTTGTGTGTTAAAGGACTTTTTCAGTTCTGGTGAAAAGTATGCCGCAGTTTCTGCAAGTGCGGTGTACTTTTGGTCATTTTCAGTAGTTGGCCTTTTATATGGTTGTAGATAATTGAATTCCGCTCGCGTGGCCTCTTGAACCAACTAAAACGGAGTTCGTATGACCGATTTATGACCAAAACAGTGAACAGGTGTCGAGAGATCTTTATCTCCAGTTATTTCTTCGTTTAAGCTTCAAATCTTCGTGTAATCTTCCGTTTTCTTCCACGACGCGTACCTAGAACATATAATAGCAAATATACTTGATTAAGTACCGAAAGTTCATGAGAAATGATCAAATAAATATAAATAACGCCGCCGAAAACATGTATAATTAAGGCGTTATCAAATCCCTCCACACTTAGCTTATTACTTGCCCTCAAGCAATTAAAGCTTGAAAACAAGATCATTTATCATGACGTAGAGAAAAAATTATTTTAGCATTAATAAGTATTTGCCAGTTTTATAACTTTTCAGGCATAGACATATAATAGAGCACCTCACATAGCGAAAGTGTTTGTTTTTGAATTCACATGAGTCACTCAGATAGGGTTTTATATTTGTGAAGTCACTCAATTGCACAGACATAATCTAGGTCGCTACCATATGCTTGTATTAGACACATAAACATGTCCATTGCGGCGTGAGCACCTAGACAAAACTATCAAAGAGGCAAAACGTAATAACGATGAGGGTGAATAACAGATACTTGATTCCATGTACCAGAACTTTGCCTTATACTTTGAACTTTTATTATTTTTTTTATTTTCTCTCTTTTTCTCTTTTTTTGGTTACAAAGTTTATAGTGATGATCTTAAGAGAATTTGGTGTGAATCCTTTAAGAATCAAAGTAGAAAGTGTTTAGATTTTGGAAATGGATGGTAGGTGGTCTAGATATGGTGTTAGAACTGGGAAATTTATGAATATGGTGGTGGTTACATGGTGGTTTAGAGGGGTGTTTGGATCATTGGGTCCTAAGACCCTCACCGCTCCTTCCACCTCACCAAAGTTATTTAGAGGTTTGTATGTGTTAGAGAGGTGATTGTATGAGAGATATATGAAATGGGAGAGCAAAGGAGGGTATTTATAGGCTTTTCGGGGGCCAAAGTGCGCCACACACACTTATTTGTGCGCCGCACTTAGTGAGTTAATGCACTTAGAATTTAATTGCATTTAATTTTCTCCACCGCCTCAAAGGTACACCGCACTTAAGGTAAAACAGCCGCACTTTAGGTGTTAAAGGATTTTTTTAGTTTTGGTGAAAAGCGCGCCGCACTTTCTGCAAGTGCGGCATACTTTTGTTCATTTCAGCAGTTGGCATTTTTCATGGTTGTAGATAATTGAATTCCGATCATGTGGACGCCAGAATCGTGTCAAACGGAGTTCGTATGACCGAGTTATGACCAAAACAGTGAACAGGTGTCAGGAGATCTTTATCTTCCGTTATTTCTTCGTTTAAGCTTCAAATCTTCGTGTATTCTTCTGTTTTCTTCCACGACACGTTCCAAGAACCTACAATGACAAATA
>BQNB010115976.1:0-21450 GCA_026074375.1 Tanacetum coccineum
AAATGTGTCACTATACCTGATAGTAAACCTAAAGTGCTGGCTCCTGGTAGATATCTTATAGATGTTGAACCAATTCCCCCTCTACCCAAGAATAATCGCGAAGTGCATCTACACTATATCAAACACCTTAAGGAAAGTGTAGAAACCCTTCGCGAAATAGTAGAGGACGCTAAGGTGGAAAGACCATTGGATACCTCTCTTGCATCTGCTTTCCGTTACACTAAACACTCTCAGGAGCTATTAGAATATGTAATAGGCACGTGTCCTAAAGACTTTAGCCCTCGCGATAAACAGAATGCCTCTACCAATTCACTTAGGAAAAAGCGGGTTACTTTTGTCGAACCATGTGAAACCTCAACTCATAACACACCACCACGAATTGAGCACCAGAAAATAAATTTGACTAATGCACCTAGAATTCCCTCTACAGGAGTAAAAGGTGCCTCAGCAGCTAGCAAGTCAAAGCCTAAGAGCAATACAAAGAAAGATAGGACGTTTCCAGCTCAAAGTGCCTTGAAACAAGTAGAAGCCCATTCTAGGATGAATAAGTCAAATGAGAAACAACAGAATCATGTTGATTCTAGTATTAGCTATAAGCGTACTGTAATTAATTCGAATTCTAGTACTTCTTGCAAAACTTGTAACAAATGCTTAATTTCTGTTAATCATAATCAATGTGTTGTGCGTTCTAAGATGTTTGTGAAGCAATCCCCTGCCACTAAAGTGTGGCGGGTTAAGCAAGTTAAGCAAGTTTGGAAGGCCACGGGGAAATTGTTTACCACTATCGGTCATTAGTGGCGACCCACTGGCAGACTATTACCTTTAGGAGATCAGTGGCCTTTAACTAGGAATACTCCACCTAAGGTTTTGCCTACAAAACAATAGAAGCCCACTAGTAGACTTCTCCAATTAGGAAGACAGTGCTCTTTAGTTAGGTCTAGTGCTCTTAAGAGTGACTGTATGCCAACTGATCTATAGGAAACTATTACCCCTGTAGCATATAATCTTGCTTGCACTAACCAACCGGACCCCAATTGCAATTGGGGATCCAATGTATCCAAATCTCTATTTTCGCCTTTGTTCAAATGCAGGTCGTACAAATCGTTCTCTGGTATTTGGACTTAGGCGCTCAAAACATATGACTGGAGATCGCTCACGGCTCAGGAATTTCATTTATTTAATTATAACTTTACAAATTAAATAAATTAAAAATAGGATAATTATAAAATAAATATTGGTAAGTTATAATCTGAATTAAACTCATTTTGGAAGCCCCTAAACTCGGCCTAAATCCTATTATAATCTGTCTTTTTATTCAATTTTCATTGATTACAATACTTAAAAACAAGATTCCTATAACCCTAAATAAACCAAAAGTGACGGCATGGTATATTTTTCCTATGGGTTGCAATCGGTTTTTTCTTAGGGTTATTTGATGGTAAAAGGGGGGGATTCTAATTTAGTGTGGGAAAAATAGAGGGAAGTTTGTTGGCTTAAGTGATTGGAATTTGTATCCGATCGTGGTTATTATTTGGTTCGAATTAAGCAACAGGGTACTATTAAATCATAAAATCATCAAGAATCATCAAAGGTATTTTTATATCTCATTTATCATCATACTAATCCATTAAAATACCTTGGGAAAAATGTTTTCATAGCATTATATTTTGTTTTTATAAATTATATCATATTCGAAAACCCTAAATTTTTTATTGGTAATTATCGACCATCGGCTTTAACAAAACATTTGTACATTTGATTTTATATTTTT
Organism: Tanacetum coccineum; assembly: GCA_026074375.1. Classification (NCBI taxonomy): domain Eukaryota; kingdom Viridiplantae; phylum Streptophyta; class Magnoliopsida; order Asterales; family Asteraceae; genus Tanacetum; species Tanacetum coccineum. The sequence goes on from BQNB010115976.1 coordinate 1,772, forward strand.
CTAAGGTTTTTCATATCACATATAACTTCAAAGAAAATTGTTGGAAAAATTCTGGAAGTGATTCGATAAATATGGGATTTACTTGTGTTTGCGATTATGAAAAAAGGAAAAAGGAAAGAATAAAATTGGGTTAGGGTTTTATTCATTTTTAGGTGCATTTAATGCGGATAATGATAGGGAAATAATTATCGTTTGTGATTGGGAAAAATTTATATTAGGGTTTTGTGATTTATTGTTATCGATTTGCTATGTAAAGGTTATAAGGACTTGTTGTTGTAAATTATGGATAATTAAAGTATAAGGTTTAATTAATTAATAACAAAAGGGCTATAAAATATGATAATTTATGTAAAAAATTAAGGGTCTTGGATTGTAAATAAGAAAATGGAAGGTATAATATGATAAATGTGAAACTTTGATATTTAACCCTTTTAACCTTGAAAAATGGTATGCAATTTGTATATTAAAACCCTAAAAATATGGAAAGTTGTCATAATTTAACCTAAACATTTTTAAAGTTGTATATTAAGTCCCCTACGCTATTCAAATAACTTTATTTGAATCTTAAATGTTGAATATTACTAATTTTGGATTAAGCTTACTAAAAATGGAAAGGTTACTAACAAATGGAAAGTTACTAAAAATGGATAGTTACTAATAATAGGAAAGTTAACTAAAAATAGAAAGTATACTTAAATGACACATGGGTTTGTAATTAGAATTTCATCATTTTCTTTAGGTTCGGTCAAGAGGGAGTGATTTTGATTTCTGCGGTGTTTTTTCTTTGATTACTTGCTTTGACTTCGGAAGTTAGGTACAGATTATTCTGACTTATCCCGTTTTAAGGTTTCTCACTGAAACATTTCCTCTCTTTCCTTTGATTTACTTATGTGGTTTGCTACATTTGCTATGACGACTTTTATCTTGGGCTTTCTTATATGATCAGTTATTATGTTCCTTTGAACCCTGCTATGCTACCTTTGATATTATAAACCTATGATATTTGAACCTTTGTATTGAACCTTCGCTTATGATCCCTTTGAAATGAACTTTGATATGACGTTTGTTTTGAACCTTCAGTTTGAGAACCAAGCCATATTTGTTTCCTAGCTTCGAATTGGTAAATGACCGTGTCATTGATGCACTTTGGCATGACTCATGTTGTGGGATGAAGTGATTTAGTACACCGTCCTCCCAATTTGATATTATATGCGCATTATGAAGATCTATTAGTTGTGTAAGGGGACGTTGATGGATTGCATCCTAGATTTGCGTTTGTATTCGACTGTATTATGACATTATGATATAACTTGGATATTTGGTGACTGATGTTTTGGGTGCATCATCGTCTATTTCACGCATTTTGGAGCCTCGTATCCATGGTTATATGATCTGATTTGTTTGGGCATTGGTAATTGGACTTGATTCGACTTTACTGACTTCAATCTTTCTTTCACTCATGATTGTTCTGATTTGTACTTACCTTATAATTTGTATTCCGTTTGATCATGTATTAGTGATATCCTTTGTACTTGTATAGTATTATTGATTTTCGTTATATTTTTGCATTCGATTTTATATATATTGTTCACTCAGGGCTTGTAAGCTCTAGCCCGCACTGTCTTTTCATGTGGCAGGTATTATAAGCTAGGAGCTTGGGGATGCTTTCAGGATATGAGTGCTGATGTGTCGGACATACCTTTGAGATCTTAGTTTTGTTATATGCATTGTTCTTTTCCTTGGAATTAGTTATTTCAGTTATTTCGTTTGGATAATATGTATGCCTTGAGAACTTTATGTACATTAAGTCTCAGATGATTATTTTTCCTTTGGTTATTTATTAAGGGACTTTCGCTGTTTATGATTGTGTTAGATTATGGTATGCCTTTGATGTAACACTTTATTTGTAATTACTTCTCCCCTTTATGGGTTCGGGGGGTTACAATTTATGGTAATCAGAGCTTGCCAGGTTAATCATGACGATGCAGGGGTCTTATGAAGTTAGAGCTTTTTGTCGCATGACCTGTGAGGATTGGGTTGACATTTGGTCCTTCTGCGGTAAACTCTCATTCCAGTAACCTAGGTTCTTGGTTTTCGTTTTTGCTCATTCGTTTTCTCGATCGTTCAGATGGTGACTACCCGTAGGAATTGAACGCATAATCATTTCGTTTGTAATATGACTCCTACACATTAATTCGAACGTATAATCCTTTCAACCCCAATGAAAGAAAATATGCTTATTGACCAATGAATTGTTAACTGCCCTTCCGTTTTGTGATCGTATTCGTCCTGCGAATTTACTTCCGTCCTTTGCTCGACTTGATGTGATTTCTTGGACCAATGGATTTGGTTGGCTTTCTCATAGAGCTACCCCACTTGACTGCTTTGTTAGGGACTGGATCTTTGGTATCGATTCGCCAACCGGAAATTTGTTTATCATGGTTCCTCTCCGCTTAGAAGTCGTTAAGCTTATCTCTGCTATGTAGGAGTACTTGATTCTCATGGGTGCCAAGTTTTTTGGCTTATGTATGGACACATCTTTGGGAGTCCATAAATATTGAAAATCTTTCTGTTGTTCGTAGAATTCGCTGATGTTTTTCCCGATCGAACACTTCCTGGACTTCCGTCGGATAGAGAGATTGTATTTTTGGCATTGAGTTAATTCCGTTGCTGAACTATTATCAAAGGCTCCGTTAATAGTTTTATAGCACATGTTGAATTGAAAGAGTTAAAAAGAGACAGTCTACAGGTCGATGTTGGTGAATGGCTTTTATTAGACTCAGTGTTTCACCGTTTCTGGGGTGCACCGGGGTCTTATTTGTTAAGAAGAAAGATGGGAGGCATGCGCTTGTGTATGATTACCGCGAACTCAAACCAGCTTTTTACGATCGTAACCGCACTTATCTCTTTCGCGAAAATCGTAACGATTTGTTGACCAACTGCAAGGGCCAAATATTTTTCTAAGACATGTTCTGCGATCTGGTTATCATCAAGCTTCGTGTGAGAGTCGCAGTGATATTTCTAAAACTTGCTTTTCGTCACGCTCGTTATGGGCCACTACGAACTTTTGGTTAGCCATTCGGTTCTGTGTTTATGGATTTGATGAAAAACCGTATTTTATACGTTGTACCTTGATAATTCGTTATTGTTTTCACTCGTACGACATCCTCGTTTACTCCTAGTCTGAAGAAGAGCATGAGCAACATCTACGATTTGTGGTGATTCTCTAGACAGAAGAACGCTTGTATGCGACGTTTTCCGAACTTCGTGCGATGTTCTGGTATTCAGCTAGTCGCGTCCTTGGTCACTATTGTATCATGCAGGCCGGCATCATTATGGATCACATCAAAGTGTTGAAGCTATCACCAAATGGCCGAAGACCTCACTACGTTGACGCGAGGTGAGAAGTTTTAGGGCGCCTTGCTGGCTATTACCGACGTTTTGTTTGAGGGGTTTCTCCGATTAGCTTTACTTCTCTACCCAGTGATGAGAAAGGGTGAGACAGTTAGTGTGGACGGTATGAAGGTCAGGAGAGTTTTGAGGAATTGAAAACTGGAGATTTGTCTTTCTGCTCCTGATATTGAATCTTCCATCAGGTTTACCGGTGGTTTTCAGATTTCAGTGATGCATCGAAGAAAGGTTTGGTTGTGTTTTGATAGCACATGGGAAGGTGATCGCCTAAGCTTCAAGGCAGCTGAAGCTTTTATGAAGGTAAATTATCCAACCCATGATCTTGAGTAATTAGCTGTGGTGGTTTTTGCATTGAGTCTGGAGACACTATCTGCTATGGTGTAGCTTGTGAATATATTTACAGAATCATAGGTGTCTCAAATATATTTTTACTCAGCGAGAACGTAACATGAGACTCAGAGAGAAGATGGTTGGAACTTTGAAAGATTTTGACACTAACATCCCAAAGTACCATCCGGGACATAGGCTCAAAGTGGTTGCCGACGCACTTAGTCGAAAATCTGGGATGAGAGCTTGTTTTTGTTTCATAATCCTTCGTGATTTAGAGCGTTTGGACATGTTGAGTATGTGTTTACGTGGTTCTGGTGCGCTATAGTGGGCGAGTATGAGGATAGAGTATAACCTACTGCTAAGATCAAAGAAACTCCAAGGGACGGACGGTGAGTGTGGGCTAATTGTCAGAATGTGAAGACGGTTAAACATAATGAGTCAGTGTTGATGATGACGGTGTTGTTGTGGTTTGAAGATAGGCTATGTGTTCCCCTTAATGATCAGGCACTGCGCGAGAAGGGTTATTGGAAAAAACTTATTATGACAGAAGCTCATAGTTCTCCATTTTACTATTCATCCAAGTTCAACATGATGTATAGGAGATTTGAAACAGTAGTACTTTTGGATGGAAGGCTGAAGCAAGATGTGGCTACGTTTGTATCACAAATGTATGACTTGTCAGCAGGTCAAAATTGATACTCAGAGGGCTAGGTGGTTTGTTTACAATGTTTGGAGATTCCTATGTGGAATAGGATGAGATTTCCATGGATTTCGTTCATGGTTTGCCTTCTACTCAGAAAAGACATGATGCGGTTATGGGTGGTTGTATGATCGTACCAAGTCTGCTTATTTCTTACCCTTATTCGAGAAGCACATACGTATTAGTAGTTGGCGGAGATTTTTTTTCGACAGGAAATCGTTAGAACTGCATGGTCACCGACTTCTATTGTGTCCGACCAGATGATCCAAAGTGTACTGTCTCATTTTTGGAATGGTTTTTGGAAAGGATTACAGAAAGCTTGGGGAACTCGTCTTAAGTTCAGTACAGCATTTCATCCTCAAACCGATGGTCAGTCAGAGAGGACCATTCAGACTTTGGAAGATATGTTGAGGGCTTGTGCTTTGGAATGGACAGGTAGTTGGGATGAATATTTGTGCTTGGTGGAGTTTGCCTACAATAATAGTTGGCATGCTAGCATCAAGGCAGCACCTTTCGAGCTTTTGTATGGTAGAAAATGTCGAGCACCTATTTGCTGGGATGAAGTAGGTGAACGTTTGATTGAAGGTCCGGAGCTCATCGAGATTACTAATGAGAAAGTGGCTGTTGCTAAGGAGAAATTGAAAGAGGCTAGATCGCGACAGAAGAGTTATGCTGATAAGCATCGACGTGACTTAGAGTTTCAAGTTGGAGATCGTGTATTTCTGAAGGTTTCGCCATTCAGAGGAGTTAAACGTTTTGGGATCAAGGGCAAGCTCAGTCCTCGATTCATTGGTCCGTTTGAGATTTTGGAACGTATTGGAGAGGTTTCGTATCGTCTGGCGCTTCCTCCGCAGTTATCGCACGTTCACGATGTCTTTCATGTATCTCTTTTGAGGGGATACCATTATCATCCATTGCATGTCGCATCTTATCCTTTTGATCAGATTCAGCCTGATATGTCTTTGTCCGAGGAACCTGAATCCATTCTGGATCGGCAAGAGAGAGTCATGAGAAACAAAGTTATTCCTTTTGTGAAGATTCTTTGGAAGAATCACCCAGAGCGTGAGGCTACCTGGGAGACCGAAGAGTCTATGCGAGCTAGTTATCCTCATTTCTTTGTCTAGTTCGGTATGTTTTCGTTTCGTTCTCATTTCGTTTTCATTCCGGTTCATTTTAATTTTCGAGGACGAAAATTTTCTTTTAGAGGGGAAGAAGTTGTAAAACCTAAAAATCTCAACAAGTGTAAAATTACCAAAATACCCCTAATGCAAGAAAATTCATAAAAGCATGCATAAACTTCATTTAAATGTTAGAAATTATAAAAATGCAACATGTGACAATTATGAAATTTTTGTAAGATTAAAATACCTTATATTCTGACCTTATCGTTAAGGTTTCTCATGACATATTCTTCTCTATCTTTGATCACTTATGTGATTTGCTACATTTGCTCTAAGCCTTTTATCTTGGTTCTCTTATATGATCTGTTATTATGTTCTATTTGAACCCTGCTATGCTACCTTTGATATTTGAACCTTTGATATTGAACCTTTGCTATGATCCCTTTGAAATGAACTTTGATATGACTTTGCTTTGAACCCTTCAGTTTGAGAACCAAGCCACTATTTGTTTCCTAGCCATGAAGGTAACATGGCCATGTCATTGATGCACCTTTGGCATGACTCATGTGTGGGTGGGTGATTTTTTCTCATTCCGTCCCCACTATTTGATTATGATATGATCACTATGTAGATTAATTATTGTTTAAGGGGCGTTTATGGTTGTCATCTAGATTTGTTTTGTATTCGATGGATTATGACATTATGATATATGGATATTTGGTGACTGATGTTTGGGTGCAATCCACGTCTTTCACATTTGGAGCTCATGACTCCATGGTTACTATGATATGATTTGTTTGGGCTTGGTAATTGGACTTCATTTGATTCTCTGATTCATCTTATCTTACACTATGATTTGATCTTCTGATTTGGTCTTCCTTATATTTGTATCCCTTTGATCATGTATTGTGATATCTTTGTACTAGTATCATATCTTTGATTTCCTGTTATCTTTTTGCATTCGATTTTATTTATCTGTTCACTAGGGCTTTGTAAGCTCAGTCGCATTTTCTTTTCTGCGGCAGGTATCTAAAGCTAGGAGCTGGGTTGCTTTTTTTCAGGCTATGAGTGCTGAGTGTAGACTTACCCTTAGAGATCTTAGTTTTGATATATGAATTGTTTCTTTTCAGACATTTGTTAATTTCGTTTGGATTGTCTGTCCTTGAGAAACTTATGTCCTTAAAGTCATGTTGACTTATTTCTCTTGGTTATTTATTTAAAGACTTCGCTGTTTCAGGCTTGGTGTCTTTGATTGTTGTCATGCTTTGATGTTACACCATATTTGTAATACTTCTACCCTTTTGGGTCGGGGCGTTACATCAGTGCTATTGGTTTTGGCCATATCGAAATCTCATGTATCAAGTTTCTTAGCCATTCTGCTTCTTTACCAGTAGTAGCCAATGCTATCAAAAACTCAGATTCCATAGTGGAACCAGTTATGCATGTTTGCTTCTTGGAAGCCCATGAAATGGCACCTCCCCCAAGCACCCATCCACTGGTAAAAGTCGAATCTTCAACATGGTTTATCTGCGCTTATGAATAAGCTTCTAACACTGAAGGATATCCAACATATGATAAACCATAATTCATAGTACATTTCAAGTACTTGAATACCCTTGTTATTGCATGTCAATGCTGTCTACTAGGATTACTAGTAAACTGATAATCTACCAACTGCCATAACGCAAATATCAGGTTAGTGATCATCTTAGATACATCCAAACAACAATAGCTCTTGAGTATTCGAGTGATCCACAGGATTACTGTTATTTGGCTTAAGCTTTTTCTACCGGGATCCATTGGGAGTTAGTAGATACTCACTGTGAGAACAATCTTCACGATTAAATTTCTTGAGTATTTTCTTAATATAGTGAGATTGTGTGATTACAATCCTTTTATTCTCACGTTTAATCTTAATATCAAGAATAACGTCTGCTTATCCCATATCTTTCATTGAAAAATTTGATGACAAAAACTTCTTAGTTTTATCAACTTGATTTTGGTCAGTGCCAAAAATCAACATGTCATCAACATATAGACAAATTATAACACCTTTACCGAAGCCATCAAATTTGCTATATACACATTTGTCAGACTGGTTTAAGAGAAAACATAGAAACAACACTCATAGACTTTGATGCCACTGCTTAGGTGCTTGTTTATCTCATACAAAATGATTAACTTAGCTTACACACACTTATGCTAATTACCTTGGATAACAATCCCCCATTCCGTTGCTTATATACACTTCTGTTCTTTCAATATCGACCGTTGTAAAATATGCTATTTTTGACCCTCCATTTGATGTGATCATAGATTGTGAATAGCTGCAAAGGCTAACTAACAATCTGAATAGTAGTGTACGAGCAACTTGTGCGTAGTTATCAATAGTATCGATTCCTGCCTTTGTCTAAAGCCTTGGATTACCAATCGAGCCTTAAACTTGTCAATTGTTCCATCGACTTTCATCTTCCTTTTGAAGATCCATTTGCAACCTAAAGGTTTGCAACCTGGAGGTAAATCAGACAAGACCTATGTATTATTTTCCATAATATAACCAATCTCATCATCAATTGCTTCTTTTCAGAAAGCAGCATCTCGAGATTGCATAGCTTCATTATAGGTTCTAGGATCCTCCTCAATACTATAGCAGTAAGAGTATTGTGATTCCAATCATGATCTGCTTGATCTGCTAACCAGATATAGTTGAAAATCAGAACCATATGATTTAGCTCTTCTAGATCTTTTACCTCTACGAGGTTCGGGAGTCTCACTTGGTAGTCATTTGAATGATCATCCCTTTGAGATTCATCAGAATTTGGTATAATATCCTTTGCCTATGAATTGAGAGTAACGATTCTATTAAATATTGCATATTTTGATTAGTATAATTGAGTTATAATAGAAACTAAGTCATTAGGTTCAATACAGAAAACCTATATGCTTGGAATGTCAGCATTATCTAACATTAAGATGCAGTCAGATAGCCCTTTTTTACCCTCTAGTTTTCCTTTTTGGGTCGGAATAGCCTAACAACGACCCTACAACCTCAAACTCGCAAAAACGACAGGTTTGGTCATTTCTTATACCAAAGTTCATATGGGGTAGTCTTGTTCCTTTTATTTGAAACCATATTCAGTAAATAGCAAGCCGTTAACATGGCTTCTCCCCAGAACCCCTCACTCAAACCCGAGTAAGATAACATAGAATTAACTATTTCTTTAAGAGCTCTATTTTTCCTTTTAGCCACACCATTTTGTTGTGGTGTGTAAGGAGCTGTAGTTTCATGAATGATTCCTACAGATTGGAAAAAAAAACATGATCATAATATTCACCACCTCTATCCGTGTGTAAAGTTTTAATCAAGTTATTTTGTTGCAATTCAACTTCTATTTTATAAATTCTAAATTTATCTAGGGCTTCATCTTTTGCATGTAGCAAGTAAACATAGCAAAACTTAGAGGCATCATCTATAAAAGTTATAACATACTTTTTATTACCTAAAGATGGAGTTGCATGAAAATCACATAAATCGCTATGTATAAATTCAAGTATGACAGATTTCCTTGTTATACTTTTAAATGGTTGTCTAATGATTTTTGTTAACATGCAAGTAGTACATTTTTTAGGATTTTCATCAATAGCAGGAATTAAACCATCTTTATATATTTCAAGCATCCTTTTATAGTGCACGTGTCCTAAACGAGCATGCCATAATAAGGTATTAATAACAGTAGAAGATGACATATACACAGAACCAGAATCATCAGGTACTTTATTCAACTTGTTAGAAATACAAAAAAGTGCTCGGTCAATACCAATGTATTAGTCGTAGCTCGTAGGTAAGTTTGTATGGTTAAGTCAGAAGCTAACGGGCCAAAAACCCATGGATAAGCCCACTAAGGGTCCATGGTCGGCCATTGTAAGTCATATATAAACCCTCTTCATATATGGAGAGGGTGTTGGTTGTTCATTTCTCACATTTTCACTAAGCTAATATTATCCTTTTTCTTTTTCTCTCTAAGTGTTCATCCAACCATCTCTTTCCCTCTCTAAACTCTAAAGTGAATCCTTTCATTTATGTGTTAAGATATTCTACAATTGGTATCAAGAGCCATGGGGTGTTTGTGACAGTGTTGTATGCGTTCTTCATACTCGTTCTAGGCGTGTGTTTGGTTTGAACCTTTCAAAAGGTTTTCACCTTTTGAGGGTTTTTAAAAAAAACCTAAAGCTTTTACTTCTTTAGTAGTTATCCGTAGTATAGACTAGAGTGTACAAGAAAATCTTTCAAAAACCATAAAAAATATCATCTTTTTGAGTCTTTTTGGTTAAAAAGAGGGGTTTGTACCAAGAATCTTGATTTCAAATTTTTCGTGTCAAAAACGTTAAAGTTTGTGTTTTTAAGGTTCTAATAGTCTTAGATAGGTAAGAAGTACAAGAAAATTCGGGTAAAAACTTCAAAAAGTGAGTCTTTTTAAGAGTTTTGATTTTTGAGTTTCAGAATTGTTTTCCTTAGGTCAGGCGAATTATACGTGGATTTTATTCAGGCGACTGTATACAATTTCTATAGGCGAATGTATACGTGATTTTTTTGGTCAGGCTAATTATACGAGTTTGTTCAGTCGATTTGATACAATTTCTTTAGGCGAATTATACGTAGTGTTTGTTTAGGCGAACTATACGTTTTCCTACAGGCGAAGTATACATATTACTTGTCCAGGCGAGTTATACATTCCTCTATAGGCGAATTATACGTGATCCTAAGTTAGGCGAATTATACGTGCATTTTTCAACAGGCGAATGATACGTGTATTTTTTCATAAGGCGAAATATATACATGTATGCTAAATCAGGCGATTTGACTACTCTTAAAGGCGGATTTATACGTAATTTCATGAGTGGATTTATCTCTTTTACTTGGCGAAAAATATACACTTTGCTAAGGGATTTATACGGTTGTTCTTTGATTGGTAAAATCCCGTTATAAAACCGGATTTCCTGGGTTTATCAAAGACATTGTAAAATCCCGTGCTATCCGAAAACAACTCAACTTCATTAATCAAAACTTACTTTAACACAACAACCTCCAATCACTGTACGACCACCTTAATCTTATCACATTAAAATGGATTCAATTATTTCACTTGGACAAAAGAATACTCTTGCTGAGTACATGATACTCTCTAGTGCTGACAACCGTCCACCTATGTTGGACAAAGACCTGTATTGATCTTAGAGAATTTCGAATGGGGAATTATAATGGCGCAAATAGAAAGCACGGCCAGAATTATACTTGAATCAGTTGACATGGTCCTCTCATTTGGCCTACGGTTGAAGAGGAACGTTGTGATCAGAACAAAGAAATATGCTGAATTATCTGCTGCTGAGAAAATTCAAGTTGATTGTGATATGAAAGCTACCAATATCATTCTTCAAGGTCTTCCTTGCTGATATCTATTCACTTGTCGAGTCAGCACAAGAAGTTGCTAAAGATTTATGGACGAGAGTTTAGTTTTGATGCAAGGTACTCTTTGACAAAGCAGGTTAAAGAATGTAAGTTGTATGATGCATTTATGATAAGTTTTAATCTAATCTCAAGGGGAATCACTTCACACGTATTACTTGAGATTTACTTAGCTGATTAATGATATGAACATCTACAAAATGAAAATGGAGCAATTTCAAGTTAATATTAAGTTCTTAAACAGTCTTCCACCTGAATGGAGTAAGTTTGTGACTGATGTCAAACTTGTTAAAGATTTGCATACCTCCAACTTTGATCAACTTCATGCATATCTTGAACAACACGAACTCATGCAAATGAATTTCGTATATATGCTGTGAACGGCAATAAGATCACATTGCATTCATTGCAAATCAGCAGATGACACCACCTCACTTCAACACTTATCAGTTCTTACTACATCCTCATACTTCAACTACAATTTTCACCATCACAACATGGATCATTTCAACCCAATCAACATTACTCATCTCATTATCCATCACAAACTCAATTCAATCATTCATCCACTCCACCATCACATACATTTTCAGTTCGAATATGAATCACACCTAACTATTCTACAAGTAATTCCACAAGTTGTTATCAATCACCTCAAGCGCTGCACAACTTAGGACTGTGTCACATTTGAGGTTCAAGGTTTGTTGTTCCTGGTGTTTTCTCCTGGAGATGATCCAATTGCTTGTCTCAATAAAGAAATGGCTTTTCTAACCGCTATAGCTTCTTCAAGGTTCCCTTTCTACCAATTAATCAAATCGAACCTCCTCTAATCTAAATAAACAAGACCACTATTCAAGACGTGCAGGGTTACAGATGCCAACACGTTCATGAGAGCAAGGGCAAAATTATTCTGTTGGTATCGTATAAGGGCAATGCTTACTAGCTTAAGGGTAATACTACAAAGTGGACATGGCAAAGTTGTTAAATGCTACAACTGCCAAGGTGAATGGACTATGGCTAGGCAATGCACTCAGCCAAAGAGACCAAGGAATGCAGCGTGGTATAAGGAGAAAGCTATGTGTTAGCAGAAGCTCAGGAAGCTGGACAAATATTAGATGAGGAACAACTCACATTTCTTGCAGATCCAGGAATTCCAATAGGTCAAGCTCAAATAATCATTCCTCACAATCCTGCTTTCTAGACTGAGGATCTCGATACTTATAATTAGACTGTGATGATCTCTCGACTGCACAAGCGGTTCTTATGGCCAACATTTCCAATTATGGTTCTGACATTATCTCAGAGGTACCTAATTCTGAAACCTATTGAATGATATGGATAAGAAAGTGGGCTATGCATTGCAGGATTTTGAACAATCACCAGTTATGGATTTTACAGATAATAAGATATCTAGTGATAGCAATATCATTCCATATTCTCAATATTTGCAAGAAACACAACAGGCAACTATTCAAGTTACCTAATTTGCAGGCTCAACAAGATTCAATGAATTTTTTTTTTTATCTCTTTTCGGTGATGGTAACAAATTTTACGAACAACATGATTTATCATGTAAATATTAGTGACTAGGCTAATTAAGGAACAGAATAATGAAACAATAACCGCTGAGCTTGAGAGATATAAGGAAAGGGTCAAAACTTTTAAACAACGTCTTAATATTGATTTAAGCAGTCGTGAAAAAATGATTGATTCTCAAATGGATGATATGATTAGAGAGAATACTCGACTCAAAGACAATTTGACTCACTTGAGCAAAAATTTCTTAAAAATCAAAGAAAAGGAATCTGTATTGCAAACTTTTGCAATTTTCAAAAATGAATCCAAAGAAAAAGAGAATAAATATATGGAAAATGAAATTGATTTGGAAAAGAAGATTAAGGAACTTGATAATATTATTTGTAAAGTGGGTCAATCTGACTCAAAATACAGTGAATGTTAACCTAAGCCGTGTGCAAGAGTTTTATGATAACACACATAAACAAGCTCTAGGTTATCAAAATCCATTTTATCTTAAGAAGTCAACAGATTTAAACCCACCTTGTATGAATGGTGTTGGTTATGCCATAAATGCACATGTTGCTATGCCTTGTGATTGATGATGAGGAAACATTGATTTTGGAAGAAGAGAGTCGATAAAAAATGTCTGAAAAAGCAATGATACTAAAGTTATTGCAAGAAATTTCTCATAAACCTATGGATTATGAAAAATTAAATAGACTAACTAAAGATTTAGGAAAACGTTTTTCTCCACAATAAGAATTATCGGCTGAATAAGCCTTTTGGTTTCATATACTCAATCCAACCATTGAACCTCCTTACACACCACCTGTCATAGTGGATGTTCCCAGTGAACTACCTAAGGTGAGTTTGGTGAATGCAAGCCTTAAAAAGCTTAAATTCTACCTGGTCCCAGTTTGACTCAACGGTGAAGAGAAGACAACACACTAATGCTATTGAAGAAAGGTAAATGGGGATTTGCAGAATACAAAAACTATTCTTTAACAATGAAATTATTCATTCTGAACAATCTTAAAAGGAAATCTTCAATGTGTTTTTAAAGATCTTCTAAATGAAATACGGGGAAGTACAAATTAGTTTTGACCAATTGGAAAGTGTCTGTTCAACAGTTTTTAGTTGATAAAAAATGTTTGGAAATTGCTAAAAAAGAAATTCTTTTGGAAAATGACCGACTCTTACAAAAAATCATGTCTCAAGATGTTCTGATAACTGTGATGAATTCTATGTCTTTGAATAATAATTCTGTAAATATGGAAATGCTAAAGTGTGATTCGTGTGAAAAGTGTTTGAATCTTGATGCTGAGCTTTCCAAATCAAAACAAGCATTTAATGACCTTTGAAAAATCACTCACAACTTGAACAACATTGTATTTCTCTCGAAGTGTCAATGCAATTAAACCAAGAAGTTTTTCAAAACGATGAATCTTGCATTAATCAAAATGCTGTTGAAATTCAAGAATATTTTGAAATAAATGATTTGAAAGCTCGGCTACAAGATAAAGACAAGACCATCTGTAAGTTGAAGGATACTATCAAATCTTTAAGAGAGAATACCAAGGAAGAGAACGTTAAGCATGATAAAATTGGAAATTGAGCCCATAAATAGGAACTGGAAAATAGTGTGGCAAAATTGCTTTCTAAGAATGAATGTCTTTGTAATGAAATTAATCATGTGAAACAAGTTTTTAAAGATCAGTTTGACTCAATCAAACAGACACGTGTTCATCATAAAGAACAAAGTGACTCTTTAATTAACAAACTAAACTTAAAATCTGTGGAAAATAAGGATTTAAAAGCTCAAATTCAAAACAAGGTTTTTGTTATAACATCATTGAAAAACAATTTACAAAAATCAAAAGGGAAAGAAATTGTTGAAAATGTTGTTCACATACCTTCTGCCAACACTATTGCTCTAGGCATGTTCAATTTTGATTTAGAACCGTTGCCTCCTAGGTTATTGCAAAATAGGGAAGTTCACGTAGAGTATCTTAGGAACACTCAAGAACAAGCTAATATTCTTCTGGAAATAGTCGAACAAGCTAAGGCGAAACAACCTTTAGATGGCAAGTTAGACCTTGCTTGTAAGTATACCACAAGAATTCAGGAGTTGCTTGTATATGTTCAAGATACGTGCCCTAATGCGATAACACCTAATACTAGGAAGGTTGCTGTCATACCCATGAACAATGTTAAGAAAGTTAGGTTTGCTGAACCTCTCACATCCTCAAGCAACAGTAAACAGGTAGAATCTTCTAATACATCAGATTCTAACACACCTGTGTTGTCTTCTACATGAGTGAAGTGTTCTACTAAGAATTGCAGATCAAAGCCTCCAAGCAATAAAAAGAATGATAGGATCTCACAATCACTAAGTAGGAACAAGAAGAATAAAGTAGAAGTCCAACCTAGAAAAGTTAATAATTCAAATCGTGTTGTTAAACCTTTTTGTGATGTTGATGTTAAGCATTCACTGTCAAATACGCATTCTGAAATTCTCTGTGCTACTTGCAATAAATCTATGTTTGATGGTGTTCATGATAAATATCTTCTTGATCTTGTGCAAAATGGGAATAAACGTACTAAATTTGCTAAGAAAAATAAAAAACAAAATATTTGGAAACCTATGGGTCATATATTCACTAAAGTAGGATTTAAGTGGAAACCAATAGGCGGAACCTTCACTATAGTTGGTAACTCGCGCCCTTTAACTAGGTTCACCTCAACTAACATAGTGCATCTTAAGCAAACCACTTCCCACTTAGATGAAATACAAAAACCAGAGATAAAAGTCTATTGCAGGAAACCCAAAAATGTTAAAAACATAGGTTTGAGTAAAATAGCTAAGACTAACCACTCAAAACCCAATCAAACTTGGGGATCCAATGCAACAGATATTCCATCGTCTTCTTCTCTTGTCATGATAGGTTGTCTAGATTGTACTCTGGTATCTGAACTCCGGATGTTCAAAACACATGACAGGGAATCTCTCTCAGCTCATGAACTTTGTCAGTAAATTTCTGGGTACTGTTAGATTCGGGAACGACCAGATTGCAAGGATTATGGGGTATGGTGACTATCAGGTGGGAAATGTTATTATCTCTAGGGTATACTACGTTGAGGGGCTTTGACATAATTTGTTTTCTGTTGGTCAATTTTGTGATGCGGATATTGAAGTTGCATTTTGAAAAAACACTTGCTTTATTCGAAATTTGGAAGGTGTTGATCTACTTTCAGGTTCCCAAGACATAAATTTGTACACAATTTCTCTTGATGACATGCTTAAATAATCTCCGATCTGTCTTATATCCAAAGCGTCAAAGACTAAGAGCTGGTTATGGCACCGTCGATTATCTCATCTCAACTTCGGTACTTTGAACAAGCTAGCTACAGACGGTCTTGCACGAGGAATTCCTAGACTTAAAATTACGAAAGATCATTTGTGTTCAGCATGTGCATTAGGAAAAAGCAAAAAAATCCTCTCATCAACCCAAAGCTGAAGACACTAACCAATAGAAACTATATCTTTTGCATATGTGTTTGTGTGGCTAGTATTAACGGGAAAAGGTATATCTTAGTGATAGTCGACGAATACTCAAGATTTATCTGGGTTAGATTTTTGAAGACAAAAGATGAAGCTCCTGCGGCCATCATCAAATGTATTAAAAACTTACAAGTTTATTTGAATACCACAGTCCAAAATGTTCGAACATATAAAGGAACCGAATTTGTCAATCAGACACTTCGTGAATGGTATGAAAATGTTGGCATCATGAATCAAGCTTCTGTAGCTCGCACTCCTTAGTAGAACGGTGTTGTCGAAAGGCGAAATCGAACTCTTGTAGAAGCCGCTCGAACAATGCTGATATTTTCTAAAGCTCTATTATTTCTCTGGGTCGAAGCTATCAATACTGCTTATTACACCCAAAACCGTTCTTTGATACGCCGCCGATACAACAAAACCCCATATGAGCTTATGCAAGACAAGAAACCAGACTTATCATTCTTTCATGTCTTTGGTTCACTTTGTTATCCTACTAATGTCCATGAGGATCTGGGTAAATTTGATGCAAAAGCAAACATTGGGATTTACGTTGGTTACTCGCCTGCAAAGAAAGCGTTCAAAATCTACAACAGAAGGACCTGGATAATTACTAAAACAATTCATGTAACGTTCGATGAGCTAACAGATATGGCTTCTGAACAATTCAGTTCAGGACCCTGGCTTCATTATATGACTCCCGTTACATCCAGTACAGGACTCGATTCAAATCCCGTTTCTCAACAACCTTGCTTGCCACCAATAAGAGATGATTGGGATCGGTTATTTCAACTAATGTTCGATGAATACTTTAACCCTCCAACAATTGCTGTTTCTCTAGTTCAAGAAGTTGCTGCTCCAAGAGCTTAAGTATTAGCTGATTCTCCTGTGTCAACTTTCATTGACCAGGATGCTCCATCAACAAGTATTACCTCATCACAAGAACATGAACATTCTCCAATCATTTCTCAAGGTTTTGAAGAATCACCAAAAACACTAACATTTCATGATGATCCACTAAATGAAACTCCTCATGAAGACTAAACTTCTCAAGGATCATCATCTAATGTGAGACAACTCCACGCTCTATTAGAACACCTTGGTAGATGGACTAAGGTTCCTCCTATAGCAAACATGATCGGTGATCCGTCTCGCTATGTATCTATAAGGAAGCAACTTGAAACTGATGCCATATGGTGTTATTTTGATGCCTTCCTAACTTCAGTAGAACCAAAGAATTTCAAACAAGCAATGACCAAACCATCATAGATCGATGCAGTGCAAGAAGAAATTCATGAATTTGAAAGACTTGAAGTTTGGGAATTGGTACCGTGTCCAGATAAAGTATTTCTGATCAATCTGAAATGGATTTATAAGGTCAAGACAGATGAATTTGGCATGGTACTAAAGAATAAGGCTAGACTCGTTGCTCAAGGATTCAGACAAGAAGAAGGAATCGATTTCGAGGAATCATTTGCACCAGTTGTTAGAATTGAGGCCATTCGTATCTTCGTAGCAAATGCCGCTCACAAGAATATGATAATCTACCAAATGGATGTCAAAACGGATTTCTTAAATGGCGAGCTCAAAGAAAAGGTCTACGTTTCTCAACAAGAAGGATTTGTTGATCAGGACAACCCATTGCATGTGTGCAAGCTCAAACAGGCTCTTTATGGTCTTAAACAAGCACCACGTGCATGGTATGATATGCTGTCAAGCTTCCTTATCTCTCAACAATTCACTAAAGGTGCAGTTGATCCAACACTTTTCACATGGCATGTTGGAAACGACATATTACTGGTATAAATTTATGTTGACGATATAATATTTGCATCATCTAATCCTGCCATGTGTAATGAGTTTGCTAATTAGATGACCAATAAGTTCAAGATGTCGATGATGGGGCAAATGTCATTCTTTTTAGGATTACAAATATCTCAAAGTCCCAGAGGCATCTTTATAAACCAATCTAAATATGCTTCTGAAATTGTTAAAAAATATGGTTTGCATTCTACTGATTCTGTCGACACACCCATGATTGAAAACAAGAAACTGGATGGATATCTACAGGGGAAACAAGTTAATGCTACACTTTATCGTGGCATGATTGGATCCTTAATGTATCTTACATCCAGTAGACCTGACCTTAACCATGCTATCTGCTTATATGCCGGTATCAGGCTAAGCCTACCGAAAAGTACTTATAAGCGGTGAAACAGATCTTTCGATACCTTAGCAGAACCATTAACATGGGTCTATGGTACTCGAAGGATACCGATATGTCACTCACAGCTTATGCAGATGCCGATCACGCGGGGTGTCAGGACACTAGACGTAGTACATCGGGAAGCGCTTAGTTCTTAGGTGATAAACTTGTTAGTTGGTCGTCCAAGAAGCAAAAGAGCACTACCATATCGAGTACAAAGGCTTAATATATTTCCTTATCTGGGTGTTGCTTACAAATCCTTTAGATGCGTTCACAGCTAACAGATTATGGCTTTCAATTCAATAAGATCCCTTTGTACTGCGATAACAAGAGTGCGATTGCTTTATGCTGCAACAATGTTCAACATTCAAGAGCTAAGCACATCGATATTCGCTACCATTTCATAAAGGAGCAAGTGGAGAATGGAATCGTGGAGCTATACTTTGTCCGGACTGAATACCAATTGGCTGACATCTTTACTAAACTGTTGCCTCAAGAAAGATTCAACTTCTTGATCAAAAAGCTCGGTATGAGAAGCATGTCTTCGGAAACGTTGAATCGTCTGGCAGAGGAAACAGATGAGTAATCATGGTAACTTATATCTTGTATCATATGTACATAAGAAAACATAAATACACAAAAATATTTTCCTTTTATAAAATTTTTCAAAAACAAAAGAAAAAATCTATAAAAATATAAAAATATGTATCTCTGGCATGTCTTCTGAAAATCGATAACATTTATGGCCTTAGAAATGTCATTTAATAATGATACGAGGCTGTAAATGAAGTTCGAGCAGAAGTTTCAAAAGCTTTCAAAACATGCCAAAATGGCTTGCTATTATTTCAGATAGCAACCCGGTCATCATCTTAAAGGCAAGTATTCCGTCAAAAAGGAGACTTGACCTCTCAACGGGAATTTATTCTCGGGCATGGTCTACTTTATGACCATGCAAAGGCTTGTGATTACTTTGCATCACAACCCGTGCTTCTTATATTCCGTAAGTGTACGTGTCAGTGCGCTTATATTTTAAAATAAGAGAATTCTTATTTTTATTGGTATAAAGCTGTCTTCACAATGAATCAGTGTTTTTCAGTAATAACATAAAAGATTTTCAAAGATAATTTGACCACTCAAACAATGACAATAGCTCTTTAAATAGAAAACGGGTCGTTATTTGAGGGGGAGAAAGCGTCATCAAATAATCTTTTAAAATGGTTTTTCCAAATCAGTCACGGAATAAACGGATAAAGTTTTTGATAATGACGGATAACAATTTCAAGGGGAGTTAATGGATTTTAACTACACGAGCTTTAGATGTCATTTGCTTCAAACTTCAGTGACTTAACCTAGTGAGTATAGGCTTTAAA